>CAIGRL010187392.1:0-13592 GCA_903798325.1 Fraxinus xanthoxyloides | reverse complement strand
TACTTGTTATTAATTTTTTTTGTTAAAATCTTTTAAACATGAGTCCTTATTTGTTGCTTGCTAATAATTTTGAATTAACAATATATAATATTTCTAATATAGAAAGAAAAATGATTACGGTAGAGTGTTCGAAAAGTGTCGGTATCGACTCGTGTTCGACACGGACACGCTATCCTAATTGAAGTGTCCGTGCTACAAAGTGTGGGAACACCGTAAGAATAAGTGTTGAGTAGGCAATAAGGATGCAAAACCTAATAGCAATAAAATTTCTTCCCCCTCCCTCCACCCTTGCGGGCTTCTGGAAAAGAATACATTAAGTCACATGATCATATTTTCAGGTAGATGCATTAGTTTATCTACTTTGAACTGCGAAAAACCATTATTTTTGACAATTGAGGTCAGTTATTACTTAAGGGAACATAGATTTTGCTGTAATGTCTAAGGAAAATAAAGAATATATTCAATGTGTTTTCTTACGATCCAAAGAGGAACTTTCTCACACAAACATATGCTTTATCACTCATCAAATTCTGTCTTATAAATTACTTTTATAAGTCAAATAAGCATATTTGCTAACATTTACCTGAATTAGTAATAAATCAGCAAACTCATTTACAAGGTAACTAAAACTGTTGAACACGCTAACATTTACCTAACACGTATTCATATAACCAAATACTTAATTCGCATATTTCACAAAGTAATTAGACTTCCAATTGACTTTCCTTCAACTAGGATTCCTGAGCATATTCAGATCAATACCCATAGGCCATAAGATAACTTCTTTGCATATGCAAATTCACAAACTAATTACCAAAGTATGCCTATCAATAGGCAAACCAAATCCAAACCCAGACAAAAAATCCATTATCTCATTTATTATGTAACACATTTAATTAACTATCAAGCGATTCAAGACCCCTCTGTTAAAACTTCAAACAATTTGTTAATTTGACTTTCATAACCAAATTCCAAGAATCAAGAACCAAAAAAACTTATCGCAAACAATAGAAAGACATAATGTTGATAAAGAATTACCCAAGAAAGACATAGATAACCGCTATATACCTCGTCAAAGTGAGTGAATTAGCATTAGAGAGAGAAGATTTTTGAAGTTTAAGACCCCCACCAATTGACAGAATCAAAGTTGACGAACCCAAAGAAGCAGCTGTCGATGCCATTCTTGATTTCGCCTTTCCAAGATCTTTTTATTTTACTTTCACTAATCTGAATTCTTGAAGTGAGGTTCAAGGATGAGAAGACAATAATTACCCCCCCTCAGACAATTCGCCAAATTTGAACAAGAAATAAAGAGAGAGAAATATTAAAGGTGGGAACATATGATTGACACGTGGCGGCTTGATTTGCAGAAGGGGTGTGTATTATCTTGAATGGTTGGCCATTCTAAATTGCTGAGTCGTGTGAGGGAGTGTGTGCGTCAGAAAAAACTATATCAGTTTTTTTTTTTTTGTACTTCGTTTTTTGTTGAGATATTTGGATTTTCTTGAATGGGGATGTGTTCTGTTGAAAACAGGAGAAGAGAGGATAATAGGAAGGAGACAGAGAGGAAAATAAGAGAGGTGACCGAATTTTGTTCCCAAATGAAGAGGGAATTTATCTGTTATATTCTCTTGCTAATAGCAGACATTTGAGCATAAAAGGAGGAAAACAAATACAGTTTCTAAATGACTCAATCAAAGTCCGGATCAATCGGCGAATTTCTAATTATTCCGTCGACTGATTGACATGTACTTATCAAATCTCAAGAACTTTCTTTGAAATTTTAAGGTCCAGAAAATTAGACTTTGAATCTCAAATTCTCAATGTTAACAAGAACAACAACTTCATCGCTGGACCAACGACACATTATAGTCATCTATTTGTAATAAGTTATATGTAAGTCGTTAATCATTATTGTTTTCTAAAAATATTTTGAAAAAATATAATCGAACAATTTACATCATTTTGTAATATGAAATAATTATTTTATAGACATTATGTATGAAAATATTATTTTTAATTAAAATGAATTGATTATTTATTAATGCAGAAAAAAATTTTAGCTGATAACTAATAAACGTTCGTACATAACAAAAATGACAAAAATACAAAGTGCGTATCCCAAGGTACGCTCGGTATCGATAGAATATAATATACAAAATTAAAAAAAAAAAATCATTATCACTAATAAATGAGTTCACAAAATCATTCAATTCAAAATATAAAAATAATGTGACAAATAACTTAAAACTTTCATTTTGTCCCAAAGAGAAAATTTATATTAAAAAAAAAATTTGAAATATTATTTAAGTTGATCAAACTTTTTGGCACCAAAGGGAGTAAAACTATGTATATTTAATTATTTTCCTTTGATTTGTTTAAGTTGTAATTAGTTTGACCATAATATTCCAACACTCATAATATAGCCCTTATTTCTACATTTTTTTTCTTGAACTTATTTTCAACCACATATTTCATAAAATTTACAACTTTTCAAGTATACATTTCATTAACTTTTTCAAAATCTACTAAAAATCCTTTTTTTTTTTTTTAATCAAAACAAAACTGGCCATTTGAATGGCGTATGCAGGTACTTCTCATGCGAACCATCGAGAGAAAAAACTACTACATCCCCCACTTAAATTACGACAAATGCACACTTTTTTATGGAAACATCGTTGAACTGCCAATTTGAAACACTGTCATTTTCGGGCAAGTACTAGATGATTAAATGCCCGCTCTATTTCTTCACGCCCATGGCCATTAACTTAGTTTTTCCTTCCTTCACACGAGATAATATGGTATCCATGTCTGAAGTTTTCAGGACAAAATGAAATCAGTAAACATCAGAGCACGATGATTATCAATATATAAATCTGAAATGGACCAGCCATCTTGCCACGTGGAAACCATCCCCAAGTCCCCACCTTTCTTTCCGGATGGACATTCTGAATATTCCGCAGCTAGCTGAAGAACAAGGAAAAAGAAGCAGATCAACAACTTACAACAAGGCATAGATTATGAAGAAGACCAACTTACACGAGATTTTTCAAAAAAATAAAAATAAGACACGGACGTATCGAGGACATGCGGATCTAAATTCTTCAAATTGTATATACACATAATTAAAAATTATAAATTTCCCACAAGTTAAATTCCAAAATTCACAATACGAAGCTTTTCTCGTCCAGGACAAGTTTCCCACATGTTAGAATAATAAAAATAAGAACATTAGACACGCCACATGGTGTGCTGGAAGCCTGCTTCAGGGAATATTTGTACAGTGTCCCCCGAGTGTCGAATATTTAAAAAGATATATAACGAATAAGACACATCACACCGAATGTCAGATTTGAATTCCAAATTGTTTGAAAACTGTCAACATCCAATAAATGTCGGAAATGGACATAACACCCCAGCAGGAGCGTCCATGCTTCACGGGTGGTGAGCGTGTCTTAATGTATCGGATTGTTAGATAACTTTTATATCTATTATCAAGAAAGGAAACAATATTTTTATCCCTAACATATGGCCGACACAAGATTACACAAGCCATTTCTTGTGCCTAGAATAATATGAAGCAAGAATTTACCGTGTCATCTATTTGCTTGTTCCTGCCTACTAAAAATAAGAAACGATAAACTACAAAAATAAAGGCTTGTTCTCTCTGTGTTTTCCTATCCAATACACAGAATTCAATCCCCAGTTGTTCCTTCACTACAAAACCACGGCCACATCATCAAAGAAGATTATAGCCTGAGTGACAGTAAATTTACATTATTTTCCCAAACTTTACAAACCAAAAACCCAATCAAAGATTTTCAATCTTTCACCCAGTTCTCGGAAAATCTTCCTATCCAAACACACGCGGCACACACTCCAAATTGCATCGTAAATATGATACTCTCTACGCTATATCAAGTTTTTCACCAATGAATTGACTTCAAATATAGGAAAAAAGGTAACACAAGAAAGTCAAATAGTGAGTCAATTACTTGAACAATATAATAAATTAAGGGATGCCCCAGATGACGAAAATCGATTGCAAGGACTGCGTTTGAAGAACGTTAACCTTGGAATTTGATTATTTAGGGAAATTTGTACGATGAAGTCGTACTGAGGTCTAGGCACAGTTGCCAGGGACCGCAATTTTAATCAATTTTTTTTTTATTTACTCAAGTCACCTAAAGTAGAATTACTTAATTACTCAAGTCACCTAAAGTAGAAAATACAGGAAAATGAAACTCAAACTAAAATAAAATATGACAAGATTATGTTCACTTTTATACATTATAAATTATAATCTCCAATTAACCTTAAATTCAATAATTTTGTATTTTAATTTTTAAAGATTTTTTTATTTTAGAGTTGTGTCTCTTTTTAATTTCTAATGGTTGTACCATTTTATATTTGTACGTTTTCATATAACATTCCTACATTTTATTCCAAAGTTGTGACCTTTATGTAAAGTTTTGAATAGGATAAATCATAAATGGCCACATTCAAAAGTTATAGTATACGGATGGCCGTCCCTGTCCTATTTGGGATTTAACCACCCCAATTGTTAGAATAAGTGGAAGTGAAGTATTATTCAGCAGAAGAGCAGCCACGTGTCCAGCTCAACTCAAGACTTGGCGCCAAAATTAGTTAGCATACAGCTATACAGTTAGATATTTGTTTTGTCTATTTAAAGCCTCAATTGTAACACATTCGATCAATTAAATGAGAATTCTATTTTTCATTTTCAATTCCTTTTCTCTTCAATATGGTATCAGAGCGCCTAATTGCTGCACACCATAATTGATTTCGATCTTCTCTATTTCTGGTTAGATTCCATCGATTAAATTCCTCAGTAGCTTAGCTATGGATAATGAGGCACTGGTTAATCCGGGATCTAATCCGTACTACCTTCATCACTCAGATAGTCCTGGCTTGATTCTGGCTTCGCAACCATTGACTGGGGAGAATTATGCTTCCTGGATCAGATCAATGGTAATTGCCTTATCTGTTAAGAATAAGTAAGGCTTTATTGATGGTACTATCTCACGACCTGAAGACGATGACGAGTTGCTCAATTCATGGATCCGTAACAATAACATTGTTACATCCTGGATCCTCAACTATGTGTCCAAGGAGATTTCTGCTAGTGTGCTTTACACAGAATCGGGACACGAGATCTGGACATATATGAAGGAGCGATATCAGCAGCAAAATGGTCCGCGTATTTTTCAGCTTAGACGTGAATTGATGAACCTTACACAAAGGGAATCTACTATCAGCATTTATTTTACCAAATTGAAGACAATTTGGGAGGAACTTAGCAACTACAAACTTGCGTGTTCGTGTGGTAAGTGTGTTTGTGGAGGAAGTAAGAAAATGGTGGAACATCACCAAATGGAGTATGTTATGTCGTTTCTAATGGGGTTACATGAGTCATTTGCACAAACTAGGGCACAAATATTGCTGATGGACCCCATTCCACCTATTAATAATGTATTTGCACTGGTTGCTCAAGAGGATAACCAAAGAAAAATTGGCACAATAGCTGAGGTGTCTGGAACGGCTGGTTCAATAGCATTTTATGCCCAAAATAACTATAAGAAACCATGGCAAAATGATGTGAAGAAGGCTTTTGGACAGCAATATAATAGGATCCAAAGAAGGGAAAAACCAGTGTGTACTTACTGTGGATTAAGTGGCCATGTAGTAGATAAATGTTACAAACTATATGGCTACCCACCAGGATATAAAAATAGGCAGAAATATGGTCTGAATGGTCCAAGTAATCAAGCTATGGTAAATCAAATTTCTAAGCATGTTGCTGTAATAGATCAGAAGCAGGACAGTGGAAATGTTGGTGATTTTGTGCGAACTCTCAACTCCACTCAGTATCAGCATTTAATGAGTATGCTGAACACTCACCTAAAGGCTGCCAAGCTGGATTCTGAGATAGGAACCAGCTCAGGTAAGGACTCAGGTATCTGTTTCTCCATCTCAATTAATCCAGAATTTAATTCTTCAAAGCACTGGGTGGTAGATTCAGGTGCTACAAATCATATATGTTCTGATAAATCAGCCTTTCATATGTTGAAGCCTATTAAAAATGCATACGTCACACTGCCAAATCATAATCAAGTACATGTACAGTCGATTGGGAATGTGAAACTTTCTTCTGAATTGATGCTAAATGATGTGCTATATGTCCCACAATTCAAGTTCAACTTGTTGTCAATGAGTGCCCTAACAAGGAAATCTGGTTTATGTGTTAAGTTCCTGACTGATTCTTGCTTGGTTCAGGACTTGACATCACTGAAGATGATTGGCAAGGGTGAGAGGAAAGCAGATCTTTATGTGATTGATTCAAGTTCATCTAACAATGTTTGTCAACTTTCATGTTCAGTACCAAATGATGTAACAGGTCAAATTTGGCATAATAGACTGGGGCATTTGTCATACCAGAAGCTAGAATTGTTGAAAGACTTATTACATGTTGATTGTATTCGATTTAAGCACAATAATTCGGTACCTTGTTCAGTGTGTCCTTTGGCAAAACAAAGAAGACTTTCATTTGTTTCAAATAATCATCTATCCAACAATGCATTTGACTTAATACATTGTGATATATGGGGATCCTATCAAACCCCTACATATGCTGGTCAGAGGTTCTTCCTTACTTCGGTGGATGATTGTACACGTTTTACTTGGATATATTTGTTGAAACAAAAATCTGATGCAAGGTTTATCATACCCAAGTTCATTGCCCTTATTAAAAATCAGTTTCACAAAAACATTAAGACCTTTAGGTCAGACAATGCCAAGGAGTTAAAGTTCACAGAACTTTTTGAAACTGAGGGCATCATTCATCAATTCTCTTGTATTGAACGGCCAGAACAGAACTCAGTTGTGGAAAGAAAGCATCAGCATTTGCTCAATGTAGCAAGAGCACTGTTCTTCCAATCAAGGGTGCCTATACAATTTTGGGGAGATTGTGTCCTTACAACCACCTTTTTGATAAATAGAACACCTTCTCCAATACTCAAAAACGTGACCCCTTTCTCTTTACTTTATGGCACTTCATTTGATTACAATTGCCTAAAAGTTTTTGGTAGCCTCTGCTATGCATCAACTGTGCCTTTTCACAAAACTAAATTCTGTCCCAGGGCTAAAGCTTGTATTTTTCTTGGATACCCTCCAGGTATCAAGGGATATAAGCTTTATGATATCTCTTCAAAATCGTTTCTTGTTTCTAGGGATGTGGTGTTTCATGAAAACCACTTCCCCTTCCAGTCAATAACATCTGAATCAGATTTAATAGACCATTTTCCCTGATGTTGTGCTGCCAAACATCACATCTGATATAATTGCTCATTTTCCTACCTCTTGCACATCTAATTCCATTAATAATGATGTTTTCATTGAACATCATTCATCACCAAATACAGCAATAGGCAATAACATTTCCAATGAACCATCTCCCAATTCTTCTTCTAATTCTGCTCAGCCTCATCAAAGTCCTAATAGTGATTCCACTTTTTCCCCTGCACCTAGAAGATCCACTAGAACCATTAAACCTCCATCTTATCTGCAAGAATTCCATTGCAATCTCTTGGCAAATAAACCACCTCTTGACGATAATTCTGTCTATCCCTTAACTAAATGCCTATCATACAATTGTTTTTCACATTCACATAGAACATTTCTCCTCAATGTTTCTGCAAACATTGAGCCCCAATCCTACTAACAGGCTGTTGCATATGAGCATTGGAAGAAAGCCATGGTTGATGAGTTGGCAACCATGGAGTCAAATAACACGTGGACTGTCACTAATCTGCCTCAGGGCAAGCATTCAATTGGTTGTAGGTGGGTGTATAAGGTCAAGTATGAACCTAATGGAGGTGTGGAAAGGTACAAAGCATGCTTAGTGGCAAAGGGTTACACCCAACAAGAAGGGATGGACTTTATTGACACCTTTTCCCCTGTTGCCAAACTTGTTACAGTTAAAACAGTGCTGGCTGTTGCAGCCATGAATAAGTGGTATCTTGTGCAATTAGATGTGAATAATGCTTTCCTAAATGGGGATTTGTTTGAATAAATTTATATGGACCTACCCTTGGGATATTCTAATTTACCTACTGATATTCTGAAAAGGGGCAAATCAGTTTGTAAACTTCATAAGTCTATCTATGGACTTCGCCAGGCATCTAGACAGTAGTTCTCTAAATTCTCTCAAGCTCTTATTACATATGGCTTCCATCGGTCTAAATTAGACTACTCTTTGTTTACAAAAGGCTTAGGATCGTGCTTTGTTGCTTTGTTGGTCTACGTAGATGATATTATAATTACAGGTTCAGATTGTAATGTCATTAACTCCTTGAAGTCATTTTTGCATAGTCAGTTCAAGTTGAAAGACTTAGGCAAATTAAGGTATTTTCTTGGTTTGGAGATAGCAAGATCACATAAAGGTCTTTGCTTGTCCCAGCGAAACTACACATTGCAACTATTGGAGGATGTTGGGTTTTTAGCTTGCAAGCCAGCTGTGTTACTTATGGATCCTAAGATCAAATTGAATTCTTGTGATGGTGATTTGTTGACTAACAATGAGGCTTCATCTTATCGAAGACTTGTTGGCCGTTTGCTATATCTAACTATATCTCGTCCTGATATCACATTTTCTGTTCACAAACTCAGTCAGTTTGTATCCAAACCTCGTCAGCCACATCTTGATGCAGCTCACCATCTTCTGAGGTTTCTTAAGAATGCTCCAGGCCTGGGACTGTTTTTCTCAGCCTCTCCTTCTACACAACTTTGTGCTTTTGCTGATGCAGATTGGGGTTCCTGCTCTGATTCAAGAAGATCTATTACAGGGCCTTATGTCTTCCTTGGCGATTCCCTTATTTCTTGGAAAGTAAAGAAACAACAGACAGTTTCCAGATCTTCTGCAGAGGCAGAATATCTAGCATTGGCAGCTGTGATGAGTGAATTAGTGTGGATACATCAGCTACTCCTTAATTTGCAGATTACTCCATCATCTCCTGCCTTAGTTTTCTGTGATAACCAAGCAGCTCTCTAGCTATCCCATTTCCATGAACGAACAAAACATATTGAGATAGATTGTCATTTTACTCGTGATAAAGTGGCTGATGGTTTCATCAAACTATTGTCAGTTCCTTCTAAACATCAGTTAGCTGACATTTTCACTAAGGCCTTGCCGGCTTCTTCTTTCTTTCCTTTACTTTCCAAGATGGCCATTCTTAATCTTCATGGTCCATCTTGAGGGGGGTGTGTTAGAATAAGTGGAAGTGAAGTATTTATTCAGCAGAAGAGCGGCCACGTGTCCAGCTCAACTCAAGACTTGGCGCCAAAATTAGTTAGCATACAGCCGTACAGTTAGATATTTGTTTTGTCCATTTAAAGCCTCAATTGTAACACATTCGATCAATTAAATGAGAATTCTATTTTTCATTTTCAATTCCTTTTCCCAATTTAAGACGGAGGGGGATGGTGCAATCCCTGGCTTCATTATATTTTTTGGGATTTTACCATCTCGATCCCTGCTAAAAGCAAGATGGTACAATCTCATGTCCCATGTATAACTTTTTCCTTGTCTTTAGGATAATTTGAAAATTGGACTTGGATAATTGGTTCAGGATTGAGCATAGAAAGGATGGTCTATATGGCGATTTCAAACAATTTTTTTTTTTAAATAACTAAAAAATCGAGGTAAGGCTCAAGTTTTTCGGGTTAAATTGCCGTCCCTAGGTAATTTACATACCAATAAATTCTTATTCTAATTTCTCTGTTTTTTACAAATAAATATCTCTCTCGTGTAAAAATTCCGATTGAATATTTGTGTCAAGGGTTTTATAGTTAAGGTAGTTATTTGTATAATGATTTGCATATTTGTAGTAGAGAAATCATGACATGAATTACACAAATTATTCCAAATTTATGAATTAAAAAACACGGACAATCTCATGCATGCAACCAGGGGCGGAGCCAGTAATATTATTTAGAACGGACACAATTTAATTAATGTCGAACTTTGAGTTTTTGGTCATATAATTTAAAAAGATAAAAATATAAAACAATATTAAGACAATATTAAAAATGATAGTTTTGAGACTTAACTATGAAATTCATATGTGGTAAAATAAGTAACGTAAAAGTAAGTTTGATTTATAAGCATAGCCAATCATGCTCCTAGATATTAGAAACAAGGATAAAGATTGGAAAAGCTAATACTTGCTCCGTGGAGTGGAAAACTAATATTAGACTAACATCAAAAATAATTGTCAATCAAAAAAATGTGGCATTACATGTGTAGTACAATGGAGGAATTGACTTCATTGGAATATAATTCCAAGAATGTAAGAAGTCTAATGCTACTGATCATTTTCTTTTATCATCAATATTGTCGTATACGATTTTCAGGAGATTAGGCCAAAATTTGTTAAAAAAAAAATGTCTTTTTACATATAGCAATGGATCGTGTGAATGCGTTAATCACTACTAAACATAACCACGAGTAGGCACTAGAATATATATCTAAGGTTTACAAACTCCATTCATTATTACCATGTATAACATGTGAAAAGGCCATGTCCAGAACAATGCATTTTAACCATCAGATGCAAATAAGCAACGTTGCCACAAATAATTAAAGTGAAAATTCTTGGGATCTCTAAAGACACCTAGGGTCCGTTTGATTTGACGGAATTTTTCCTGAAAGTAGGAAAATATTTTCCTACTTCCACTTTTTGACTGTTTGATATGCTAAATTTTCCACGGAAAATGTTTTCCTTCCTTCACATCGGCCATTACTACAGGCTCATAAAAAGTCTGTCCAAGACTGTCTCTCTTGCTGACAACACGGACCTTAGCTCCCTAAATCCAAAATGCACTAGCAAGTTAAGCCCTAAACCTTAAACCCAAATCAACCTATCAAGTAAAATCAAGCATCTATTCTCAATTGAGTCAATTCTATGTACCAAACTACCATTAATTGCACTCTCAAGTTAAGCCCAAATCAGCCTCCATACATTCAAACACATAGATTTGAATAATTGGATTTGGGTCAATTTTTTTCTCTTTGGGTTGGTTAATTGGAAACCCAATGGGCAACTACTACTAGTACCCAAAAAATATAAAATGAAAGAGATTGGGTTGGATCCAAAAATTCAGTGCAAGCTTGTGCTTGCATTGGTCCTTAATGGACTCCGCCCCTACATGCAACCGTAAAAATAAGGAGGAGAAGGTATCCAAGAGAACTTAAATGAAAGTTTATTTTAGTAAATGTAACACTTGACATATGGTCGTTTTCTAATTTTCATTTAATATGTTGTAGTTGCATGTGTCGAGATATAAAATTGTTTGTCTTGAGTCAACTTGATTTACAATTTCTAACTAAGACTAATCATGCTCAACATTTTCAACAAAATGAAAATTCAACACAATCATATGGACGTTATTACTTAATTTGTTCTTAGTTTGGACCCCTCAAATTATCACATGGGGATGTCACATACGGACAAAAGAGATATATAAACACTCGTTTGAGTCAAATTAAAATTTTCATTCTCATTTTTCTACTCATTTTCAACCACACATTGTTCAATAAAATAATAATTTTCATCACATCAATAATTTTTCTTTCTTTTTCAACCACAAATTCTCATTCAATCTGCTATTTCAGAGTACATTCTTCCAAAATAATGTGGTATAACAAAATAAAAAGAATTGCCTCTCATAACTCTTCATGTTCTGGAGAGTAATGAGTGAGTTCGATTCACTGAGGATCTTATGACATACATACCTTATCATAACAAAGTGTTACAACTTTTTCTTTATCCTTTGTTTGTGGATTCATATTATTCCCACTTATTTGTTATGTTCAGTGTGTAAAATTGGCTACAATAGTTGACAAAGTTTGTTGTGTGTATAATTGTTTATATCACGTTAAATCATATCATGTCATACAAGGAAAACATGATTCTATATATATATATATATATATATTTAAAAAAAAATTGCTAGATGTTAAAATAGAAATGACGTGGATTGACAAATAAACCATGTCAAAATCAATTTGTATTGTTTGGTAACAATTGGACTTATAATTATAAAATATCAAAACTCTCTCTGGCTAATTTTCTCTTTCCAAATTCTAAAGTTGAATTATTCCCTTCTACTGTGGAATAACTAGAGCTATCTTCATTGGAGGTCAATTCTCCAACGGAGAGTTAGGTTAGATCATGGTCACTTCAAAACTCACTAATTTAATCAAATGTAAAGACAAAACACGAGGGCCCTATTATAAGATAAGACAAGTATGTTTTCACGTGCTCTGAGAATTATATTTCATGAATTAATCCAAAATACTAATTCTAGAAGATTCAAATTATTTCAATGTACACGTTTGCATCTGTTTAAAGTGGACTTAATGAGTTTGATATGGTACATATTTTTTGAATAATTCATCGATACAAGAAGAATTCTTCACAGAGGCCTTACAGGCCCCTCACTGTAGCAGGACCCCACCCAATGTATTAGAAAAAAAAATTGTGACCCCCACCGCCCTTCGCGTGTAACCTGACAGGGGCTGTGAAGCTAACCCCCGTAAGTGTAGCATCTCTCTTATTTTTTCAAAGGTTAGGAGCAGAACAATGTAAGGTTGGACATGACTCTTGCCAACCTAGCCAAGTCTACAGATTGAATTTTTTTTTTTTTTTTTAAGACTTTTATGAAAATCTCGTCTCATGAGAAGATTTTGTTTGGATATGTACAAAATGAAAGAATATTCTTACAATGTGAATTTGGTCTACCTAATATTCACTGTCAGCTAATTTTATATAGGCTGACTTGTCCACAGGAAAATTAGCAAAGTTGTGGATTACCATGAATATGTTGTTATATTTATGGATACATTTCATTTATGGATCAAGCCCGAGCCTGATCTTGGGCAAATAAAAACTTTCAATTGTGGGCCAGCGCCCCTTCCAATAGAGGGCATAATGTGTCCTTATGGACACCATTATGACATCTTTTATGTACTTGTAGCACATCCAATTTCAATTATGGACAAGTCGTAAATTTTGATAGCAAAATATTACAACTACAAGGGAATAGTTTTTTGCATTCTTCATTTTCTTTTCCATAAGGGGTATTAATGTAGGCTATAAATGCAATTGGCAATTTATCCAAACAACAAAAAGGCGTTCACCTTATCAATCTCAATTTCGGACGGACCCTTTTGTTCGAGTAGATCTTAAAAAATGTGTAAAATTAAATCAGACAATAATAGAGCATTCAAATAATTGATCCCAATATTGATAATCAAGTAGTCGACCTAATATTGGTCCCTACCCTAATTTTGGTCCCCGCAACATATTAATGTAATAGAAAAAATATGTACAATAAGAATAAAAAATGTTATGATAATCAAACTCATATCTTCAGTGATATCAGCAGCATAATCAATCTCACTAAATGAAGATAAAAAAACAGAGGAAAATTAAACGAAAACTGAAAGAAATACAACAAAATTAAGTTCACTTTAATACATTATATTACATAATGATAAAAAAAAAAAAAAA
>CAIGRL010187386.1:0-11560 GCA_903798325.1 Fraxinus xanthoxyloides | reverse complement strand
ATATTTATCATCGCCGCACTTCAATATTTCCAACAAATTTTAAATGGCTTAAAACGCATATTTGTAACCTAAAATAATGAATCAAACGTAATAAAAAAAAAACCTTAGACAACTTAGCCGAGCCGAGCCAAAAAGTCATTTGGCTGGGCTCGACTCGCGGCTTATGAAGAGTAACTGCAATCTGATTCTTTTATATTTAGTTATAAGTAAATTTACATTTTATTTTGGCACATAGAAATGAAAAAAGTCACACTAACTTGAACTTTTAATAAATGCCACTCTTATTGTATCAACAAAAACATCTTTCAAATGATAAAGAATGAGTAAAATATCTTTCATAAGTACTTAATCTAATTTTTAATTAACGCTAACTTTAATTGAATAACAAGATTTGTGGTGGAGTTTTATATTAACAATCTAATATTTATATTAAATTAACTAATGTGAAAACGTTTACGAAACTATCAAGTAAATGATAAACATGGAGACTTTGAATCCCATACATTCATCAATTTTAATATCGATTCGAAATTTAAGACAACGCCTATTCGAATTTAAAGGTCAAGTTCCTAATTTTTTATTTATGTAAAACTAAATATATTTTTAATTTTCATATATCTCTATAAAAGATGCAAATGTGAAAAAGTATATTTCATTACATGAATATCAAAATAATCATGCAAAGCTTTGCATGATGACATGTCTCTATCGGACTTTACATTGATTGTTATAATGCGTCAAACTTTGAGATCGCAATACTATAATTTTTTTTTCCTTCCAGCTTCATTCAAGTGTTCCCCAATTTTTTATTTATTTTTTTCGCGCAGCCTTGGAACTTTCTTCAAAATTTCGTCCAACTTTAATTCTTTCACAGCCTAAACTTTAATTTTGATGTCAAAACTTCAAGATTGGTCCTCGAAACTTAATAATCATTTGATATTAGTCCATCTCAAGTTTTGAAAGTTCGTATTTTAGTCCCCAAACTTTCTAATAATTGAATTTAACTCCCAAAACTTTTGAATTGCCTCCGACTACTCTCTTAGTACTTCCAATTTAACAAATACAATCCGGTTTATCAATTACTCTAAATCAACTCTAATTAAGCTCCTTTTATGCCAAATACATCCAAGTTGGGATTTTACATATAATTAATTATATTTCACACAAATTTAATTACATATTCGCTCAATTTAGCAATAAATAATTAAAATAGAATCAAAATAATCGCATAATATGCAATTACGAGTGATCAACACTACTCTTTTAGCTTAATATGTAGATTATCTCAACTTTAAATATTTGTTATAATAAAAAACAAAAGTTTTTCAAGCAAAGCTCTATTTGAATTTTCGATGTCAGTGTGACGTGTATGTTGAACTTAGTTAGACGTTGCATCAAATTTAGAGGTAGTTTGACAAATTTGTTGAAATTTTTTTTTTTTTTTTTAGCAAATCTCGATAAAATTTCACGAAATATATTGTTGAAAAATTGATAAAAAAATTATGATTTAATCTCAACTTTTTAGGCTACTAAACAAGTCCTCTCTATGCATAATAAATTGTTGAACCCAATCAAGAAAAAAGAAGGTGGTAGACTAGAGTGTAGCAAAATTGACTATGGCCGGCTCCGACCCACATGGACCACGTTTCTTATTTCTACCCTCAACTATTCAATTAAGAAAGACTACCAAAAGTTTTTTTCTGGCAAATATAAATTTATCCACGTCGTTTGCACATGTGTCGATCTTAAATTTCTAATTTTTTTCCCCAATTGTTTGAGGCCCCAAAACCCTCGCATCTTGCAATTTGATCCTCCCGCAAACAAAATTCGTGAACTACAATCAACATTTAGCTCAACTGTGGGCTATGTCTTTGTTTAATTAAATTTCTGTCTTCCTGAATTGAGATTTCTCAAATTTTATGCTTGTGAATTGAAATTACATAGTTTCTCGTAGTTCGGAATTCATGTTTTCGAATCGATTATGTTTTTATCTGTATAAGGGTTGCGGCAGTCAACTCGATTCTTCGTCCCATTGGTGTTTTGCTTATTGGGTTCTTGTAATTTAATGATTTTGCAATCGAATTCAAATACTAAACCCCTTTGCTGTGATTTTTCACAGAAAAAGCTGTTGTTGGCTTTTTCTTCCGCATCTCTCCGTCCCCCATGCAGCTTCTACTCCTGTAGTGATAATAATAGCTGCTATCATGACCATTATCGGCACAGAAAAATCATAACCCCGAAGAAAAGGATAATAAAAAATGTGAGATGGGCAATCCTTCAGGTTCAAGCTTGCATCAATGGTGGGAATACCCAATCCCACTTCAAAATAGATCCCAATAACTTGGCTACCAGACGTGGAGCTAAAAACATAGTCTTGAAGCGATTTTCCGGTGATGAATTCGATTACAATTCATCCAATGAAGCTACAGGTAGTAGTAGTAATAAAAATGGTAATTATTACAGTTCCAGTTTTGCAGAAGACCCCATTGTAGATAAGCTGAGAACTCAGCTGGGGGCGATACACCCAATCCCAACACCTCCTCAGATAAACCGCAACATTGTTGGCCTCTTTGCTTTCTTCTTTCTCATAGGGGTTGTTTTCGACAAGCTATGGACCTCCCGGAAGAGGAACACGAATATTTCCAGTAAGCCTGGGAGTTTGCCACAGTTGCCTGCCAACCTATCCATGTTTCTTGAGAAGGATTTGCAGAGGAAAGAGTCTGTGGAGTGGGTGAACATGGTGCTGGGGAAGCTATGGAAAGTCTACAGGGCTGGAATTGAGAATTGGATCATTGGCTCGCTGCAGCCAGTCATTGACGATCTCAAGAAGCCAGATTATGTGCAGAGGGTGGAGATTAAGCAGTTTTCTTTGGGGGATGAGCCCTTGTCCGTCAGGAGCGTTGAACGTCGAACTTCTCGGAGGATCAATGATTTACAGTGAGTCTTTTCTACTGCGACGTTGCTTAATTCATTTTCAAGAAAAATTTCAGCTAAACATATGGTTTTTCTTGCCTTCGTAATTGGAGCTTGCTAATTTAGATTGAACATGGGATTGAATTTTGCAAAGGTTTTCCAGTAGACAAAATACTAGACTGCCAAAGGAACGGAAACATTTTTGTAGATAATTTTTGGCTATGCTTGAAAATTTGCTTCTGCTTTGTAGCATAATCTTCAAGCATGTGTATCACTGTCATGTGTTACCACTTACTTGCCAAAAGTTAAGATCTTCAAGAGTGACAAATATTATGGCTTCTATATTTTTTTGAGGGATTATGCTACATGTACATAATTTTTTACCGAATCTTTTACACCCCACTCACATTTGGTGGTGGGGACCACGAGCCTCAATATTTGAAAACACGTAGGGCCCGCCTTTTTGTGAGAGGGGAGACACCATTCGGTAACCCCCCTCTCGGTACATCCGGATAAATCCATNTTGGCTATGCTTGAAAATTTGCTTCTGCTTTGTAGCATAATCTTCAAGCATGTGTATCACTGTCATGTGTTACCACTTACTTGCCAAAAGTTAAGATCTTCAAGAGTGACAAATATTATGGCTTCTATATTTTTTTGAGGGATTATGCTACATGTACATAATTTTTTACCGAATCTTTTACACCCCACTCACATTTGGAGGTGGGGACCACGAGCCGCAATATTTAAAGACACGTGGGGCCCGCCTTTTTGTGAGAGGGGGGACACCATTCGGTAACCCCCCTCTTGGTACATCCGGATAAATCCTTTTTTGAGAATCGTGATGATGATTCGATGTACTTCTAAACAAACTCCAAAAGTATAGTGAAGCTTGAGTTAGAATGAACTAGTGTGTTAACAAGGCATATTGAATTTTGTAATGGAACATGTACGATCTTAATTTTTATTTTTTTAAATATACCTGCAAAGACAAGGTTCAAATATGGTACAACTTAAAACCAAGAACAGCAACAGATGTCCAGACAACAGAGAAAGTAAGATTTGGATATAGGATATTGATATAATGATATATGTCCAAGCAGTTATTTTTTAATCCCAAATCATGCTAAACAAATAACATAGCTTTTCACTACAGATTTTGGTTACTTCTACGTTGTTGTTTTATTCAATGTGCCATTTCTCACTGCCATTTATTCACAGAATTTGAATGGTATTCACTGTCTCATAATTCAAAATAAATAGTTCGTCTTGACTTCAGAGTTGCATCTAACTTAACGGTGATATTTTTTTCTGCTACCAAGATACCAGATAGGCCTCCGCTACACTGGTGGTGCACGAATGCTTTTAATGCTGTCACTCAAATTCAGCATTCTCCCCATCGTTGTGCCAGTGGGTGTGCGAGACTTTGACATTGATGGAGAACTGTGGGTCAGATTGCGATTAATTCCATCAGAACCATGGGTGGGAGCTCTTTCCTGGGCATTTGTTTCTCTTCCAAAGACAACCTTCCAATTGTCACCATTTCGCTTATTCAATCTAATGGGTATGTAATAATCTCATATCTTGCACGATTTATTTCTATACATTTCTGAGTAACGGAAACTGAGTGTATTTGCAAAAGAATTGGAAGAGCAGAATTGAGGTGCATGAGAAAGCACTTGCCACAGTAATTATTGAACTTGTCAATGGGTTTTGGTTTGCTTTAATCACTTCCATGCAATGTCACTCCTTACGGCTGGATCTGGGAGGAAATAAGTGTCAGTTTGTTCAAAATGAAAAAGACTGAATCAATTATCTCTATTCCCTATTCGATGACTGAGTCTCTGAAAGCGTGAGAGGAATAACTAATATGTTAAAATGGTAGCTTGGAGAAATCATTTACCAGTTTCTTTTGTCATGCACATTATGTTGGTGTTTGCTGTTGCCCTGTTATGTTTAGTATCACAACGTCGTTTGTCTAAGCTCTATATCAGTGATTTCCAATATTCTTACTAATGAAGTTTCACGTTCTGGTTATAAGAAATTATAGCGTGTAGAATGAATTCATGTTTAACATCCTTTGTTTGAAAACTTTTTTTTTCCTGCATATTCATTTTCAAACACATATTCAAATAATAAGATATTTTTTATGTAAACCCAAAACTTTTTCTTACTTTTTAACCACACGTTCTACCAAAAATCACTATTCAAAATATTGTATATCCCAAATAATGGCAATCAAACAGGGTCTTAGATAACTGTTCTATTGTTTATGTGACGTGACTCCCTATGGATGATGTTTGTAATGGCTCCCTGGTGATTCAAAAGCGCACTTGAACTTTATGATAAATGGTCCATATTTAAAATCTGCTAAAATGAATGGTTTCTGCATGATGTTAGGGGTGGCATTATGTAATAAAATTATAATTTTATTTAACTTGCTAGAAGAATTGAGGGAAATATTAGAAAGAAGTTGATAGATTACTGAGAAACAATTTTCTAAGTTTAGTTTAGTTTCCGCATTTTCCAATTCTCGTTAGGAGACTCCATTATATGAAAACTAGTGCTGTCTATGGAGTATGGACTAATTTGAGCAGTTCAACTGATCTTGGTCCAAACTGGCCAAGGTTGCACGTTTACTTGTTTGTCAGCTATGTTATGATCAAACCTTCTTCTAACAATTGAGACCGTTCTGATCACTGATTATTGCAATTGTCCCAACAAGTACAATTTTGTATTGACCTTAGTGAACTTTATTTTAACACAGCCTATAGAGTAGATAGGATTTTTTAATTTGTTTTCTATATGTTTTCCAAGATATTCCTTACCATCTTTTCCTCGTTTGTGATTACTGTAAACTTGTGCATGTATGCACTTATATGTCTTTGCTGCTACCTCACCTCCAAACCATGATTTCACCTGCATATGTATATTTATGAGAAACAAACAATCACATAAGTATATAATGTTTTAGTCATGTTGGTAAGATTTGTTCTTCCTACTTTTGTGTATGGTGGTTGGGCAGGATTACCCACAACTTTGAAGTGATTGTGGGTTATTTCCTCTTCATTTTGACGAGAGGAAGGGTGAGGACATCATATCCAAAGACTCCAACAATAATAGGTCAGGGAGTATTGAGTAGGCTTGGGAAGGGTGTCACCATAGTGTTCTAACGTGATTATTATGAATAGGTCCTTTTGCAACTTCAATTTCTTCTCCGGTTTTATTTATTCAGTATCATATACATCTGGTCAATTCTTCCTCCAGTAAAAATTACGAGGGACAGGACGTATAACAGAGGGTTAAAACTTGAAAGTTTGTAATCAACTTTCTTCAATAATGGTATAAATGTGTTAAAAGATATGTTTTCTCACCTTAACAAGTTTGTACATATAATTAATGATGTCCAATGAATCTGGCTAACCTATTGAGATTGATTAGTATATAATTTTGGTCAACTTTCTACTCACTGTATATTTTCGTGTAATTCTCCTGATTGACAAGATTGATTGGATTTGTTTAGCCTACATGATGCTAATTTTTGTTTCTTAACGTTTTCCTTTTTCATGGTGTTTTTGGCAACATCAGCAATTCCTGTCCTCTCAAAGTAAGTGATTTTTTTCTCTGGCTGTTAATTAAGATTTGTTGAATTTGTCCCTCAGTGCTGTAACTGGAATTTTTCTTTGTTTCTATTCTAGTCTATTGAGTCATTTAATTTTGTTTATTCGTAATAATTTACATTGAGAGTTTAAAGAATATTGCTTTTTAATGTGATAAACCTAATGATGATTCAAGACATTCTCTTGCTCTACTTTCCGACTGCAGTTTTTTGCTCTTTGATTTGTAAATATCAGTCCATTGTCAGCTTTTAAAAAAATTGATCATGGGTGTTAAAAATTATGTTCTCCTCTGAAGCAGATTAGATAAACAATGTCTTGGGAAATGTTGAGACTATTTTTTTATTAACTGTAAAATTTGAGGGAGGAATTGTGAGATCCAAGAGATATGACTCTCTAAGAAGAAAGATCGAGGAATTTTTTTTCGCTCCCTCTATTTTATATCATGCTTCTAATTGAGGGAAAGTGAACTGCAAAAATTGTTGTGAAACATGTAGCTTCCTCTACAATTGTTTTGGCTACGAATTCTGTGAATCTCATTATCCTTACTGCACCCGAAATTTGTTCTATCTTACCCGTGTGCACAAGCACATCATTTTTCTGAATTATGTTTTGATAGCACATATAGTTATCATATCTTTTAGGATGAAATTGTAAACTTATATGAACTTGCTACTATATAACTCCCGAAAATTGAATCCCTTATACCTTGATTTTCTGTACTTTCTGTTAGCAGTTCAGAGTTTCTGTAGTGCAGCCTTTTTATTTTACTTGTAGTGCTTCCTTAGTTATTACCATGTCAGTTTGTTATTAATTTCAAATTTATCTCTCTTAATCTGAACTAAATAATTTTAGCTTTCCAGGTTTTTGACAAAACTTCTCACTGAGGATTTACCTCGGTTATTCGTGCGGCCAAATAAGATTGTTCTAGATTTTCAGAAGGGAAAAGCTGTTGGACCTATTCCTGTTGATTTGAGATCTGGAGAAATTCAAGAGGGAAATAATGACTTTGCCGGAGAATTGTCAGTGACTCTTCTAGATGCAAGGAAACTCACTTATATTTTCTATGGTATGAATTTTTCCTCTACATTGTGGCTTCTAAATATCATATTTGAATACCCACTTTGAGTAGAACATTTCTCTGTTCTTTGCATAAGTTGGAATTAGCTTGTCTGCAAGTGCTGCTTGCTGATTCTCTTAAATGTTCTTTGTTCCTTACCTAACAATATAATTCTGTATGTCTATATGACAATTGCTGTCGTCCCATATTCAGGCAAAACAGATCCATATGTTGTTCTGAGATTGGGAGATCAAGTAATACGTAGTAAACGAAACAGCCAAACTACTGTCATTGGGCCTCCTGGTGAGCCAATCTGGAATCAGGTGAGCTCTTCTTCTACATCCAACCGTCTGCCGAGACTACAGTACTAATAAAGAACTGTTCAATTAATGTATTATTGTCAGAAATTATGTATGTGCTGCCAACTATAATGCAATTTTCCCCCTTCACAGGATTTTCACTTGTTAGTTGCTAACCCTAGGAAAGAGAAATTATATATTGAAGTAAAGGATTCTCTTGGATTTGCGGATTTGATTGTCGGTACCGGCGAGGTAAGATATCTTAAATTGGCAAATGATACCCCTCATCTATTGGCTTATATGAAGATCATACTTTGTGATCCTTCCTAACAGTCCTGTTGTTTCTGTTATATAATGTATGCAAGTTGTTAATATTTAAATTTATCCCCCTGCTCCAAAATTAATACCTTCCCTTCTGTATTGGCCCAAATATTTATGTATTAAGTTGAAAAATTGGTGTTCAGATAGAAATGTGGCCCGAAGAGAGGTCCCAAGTTATGTCTTCAATATTTAAGGTTAGATGAAATGCAAATAGTTAAAGGACTTATGAATAAACTGAAAAGACAAAGACCTGAAATAGTACCTTGATGAGAACCTATATTCAAAGGGAACTCTCTAGTATTAACGCCACCGCAACTTGCGCTCATGACTGCTCCATCATAGACATCCTTAACAATATTGTTATGTTTAGTAGAAATTATGTCTCTAAACTCTCACTGTAGCATTTCCCTGAGCCAACCTATCATAGGCTTTCCTGCATCTTTCACTCTGAGATATCATTAGACGTTAAACAATTTCATCCAATTTATAATATCCACCTCGCCCAAACACTTGAGTTCTTTGGTCAGAATTGCATTTCTCATCTTCATGCACTTCATAGCCTCCATCACTCACAAAAACAGATTTCATCTACTATAATAACATTCCTATCTACCAATATCCACACTATGCCTTCACCAAATAATTTATCGAAAATATTCCCCCATTTTCTGTGATCTCATCACTGTAATACAAAATTGTTTGGTGTTTCATCTTTAAAACACTTTAGAGACTCAAAATGCTATTTGCACTTGCAGGAAATTTTCTTAGGGATTAGTAATCAAGAAGGGGGAAACAGGTTTCCTTCTTTACTTGGAATATATATTTGAAATAGTATTTCAACAAATAATGTGATGTCACTTGTCATGGTTTTCATTTTCTTTGCTTTTCTGTTATTGAGTTTGCATCGCTTCTTTCTTTTGGAGTGTTCAAGGAATGTAGTTTTCTTTCAAATATACTAGCTGTTAAAGATTTATTCAGGTCTCCAAATTGTGGTGCGAATTTTTGAAGAACATGTTTTTTTCATCAGATTATATGAACATTAGGCAACTGAACTTGTCAAGAACCCACAAAAAGGATGTTATTACTCTAAAAACAACCACCTGATTAAGTACTGTTTCCAGGTTGACCTTGGATCTCTGAAAGATACTGTTCCAACAGACAGGATTGTGGTACTACGAGGAGGGTGGTCCCTGTTTGGAAAAGGAACTGCTGGAGAAATCCTACTGCGGTTGACATATAAAGCATATGTGGAGGATGAAGAAGATGAAAGAACAGAAAAAAGATCTACGGATACGGATGCTTCAGATGATGAGTTTTCTGATGTATCAGATGCTTCAACATCTGAGCAGAGTGGGAAGGATTACTCGATTGGAACAGATGCAGAATCTTTCATGGATGTTCTAGCAGCTTTAATTGTAAGTGAGGAATTCCGAGGGATAGTGACATCAGAAACAGTGAATACCAAGTCTCTAGATGCAGGTGCTAATACTGAGACCGCACTGAAATTGTCTGCTGGATCCAGCCAGGAAGTTTCAGAAAGTGATTCTGGTAGTTCTAGAGGTATTTTTGTGAATAATCAATCATATACTACGTAATTTTAATTAATTTTACTCTTCAGATTTTTCTTCTTTATTCAGTGTCACTAATGATACCTCTAATGCAGGATCAGCCTTATTTTGGCTTGCTGTGATTACATGTATCTCAGTCCTTGTAGCTATGAATATGGGAGGCTCTGGTTTATTCAATCCTTGACGTGATATAGGTCGTATGAAATTGCTGAAGAGGTGCCATTACGTTCTACTTCAATAAATTATTGAATCCTGAATTTCTCTTGGGTGCTTTTCTTTTATCCAAATGCATGCAGTGGAAATTATTTTTAAATTGTTTTCTTCTCTCATTATTCTTTGCGAGGTAGGTTGCTATTGGTGAAAATGATTTACATGCATAGCTGAACCAAGTTCCTCGTGCTATAATAGAAACACAATTCTATATGTTGAACATTGAAGGGTACTCTAAAAGGCCTTCCCTGGCTTGACCCTCAACTGTGCAATTCCATTATGATAACTTATTTTCACCAATATCTCTATTCTCTACGTGTGAAAATAGGTGCCTCTCCATTTGGGGTTTTTATTTTCTTTTCCCTTTGGAAGAATAACATTTAAAGCATCAAGTTTTAGCCAGTATTTCATCCTTTAAATTATGCTGGTGGTTAAGTTTGAAGGTCTGTCAGTTGACCGTGATTCCAGTTCTCTTTATTTTCTTAACTGAGGCTAAAAATGTTTATATGCGGACTAGAAGAGGAATGGGTAGACTAAAACTAACATGACAAGTTGAAGTTTCCTAGTATATAGTTGTTGAGATCATTGAGTAGAAATGAATGGAGGGACGAGAAAGGATTCATTTAGCTGGTCTCAAATTTGTTGGTAACAAAGCATAATCTCGTGTTGTAGGCGAGCTTACCATGAGGGGTCCTCCTTTTTGGGACTATGCACTCAGATAAGCTCCCTCTAGATGAGGAGGTGAAGAAAACCTTCTATATATATATAGTTATATGAGGTTTCTAGGGGAAAAGCATGGTAGGAAAAATATTTATGTACTCACTACAGATCAAGTAACTCCCCTAGCCTTACTCAGACCCAATCCCATCTGTAAACACCTCCTCGGATGGATGGATAAGAATTTTGAAAATAGTCTATGTCATAACTTGAATTACGTAATATGTCAATTGTTTATTAGAGTCTAGCATTGTACATTAGTGAACATCCTGTATAAAATTTAGCAACCCATTTCTAAGAATAGCTTGTCTTGGCCCACAAATGACGCATTATAGTGAAATTTTTACTCTCTTTATGTGCTTGAAGCAAGTCTTTTTAGAACCAAGTACCATGTAGCTTGACTTGAGATTTAACTGATAATAATGCTCATCTTCACTCTCCTGCCAATGTGAATATCCCGTAATGAGTTGTTGAAGGTTCTTAAAGGCTAGTCAGCCCTGCCATGCTTCGATAGATATCTTTCGGTTCTTATTAGCTTTTGGGTTTCCTTGTTAAATGAAGAATTTCTTGACCCATTATTTCTGCAGTAATAGTTATAAAGCTGACTGTTAAAGAATGAGTTCAGTTCAATCAAAAGTGGGTGGTCATAAAGAGAAGCATGTGTTGGATATTTAGTTTGAACCGTGCTTTATTTAATGAGCAATGCTATGTGTACAAAATTGGGTTACAAAATGGTTGTCAAAATATGTGTTGGCAAAGATCTGGGCCAGTGATTTAAAAAACTGTTTTTGAAACCATTGGTCCAGATCTTGCCAACACATATTTTGTCAACAATTTTTGTAACCCAATTTTGTA
>CAIGRL010187382.1:0-13348 GCA_903798325.1 Fraxinus xanthoxyloides | reverse complement strand
AAAAATTTAATTATAGTACGGAATTGAACGGACCCGAAGCGAACCCGATCGGTTCCATAATTATATTTGGACTCGACAGGTCAGTTTATTAAATACCCGAAAATCTTGGAACCGAACCAAGCGGAACTAATCGAACCGAACCGACCCACGGACAGCCCTAGTCACTGTAGATGACTCCAAAGATCAACAATGCCCATAATCGGGGGGTGTGTGTGGGGAAAGGGTAAGGGTGTGTTTGGTGCGTTTGAGCCCGTTATTTTGAAAGACTGTATTTTGGAATGGTAGATTGATGAAGAATGTGTAGTTGAAAAAGAAGAAAAAGTTATTGATTTGATAAAAAATATTATTTTATTGAAGAATGTATGGTTGAAAATGAGTAGAAAAATAATAATGAAAATTTTAATGTGTACCAAACAGAGGCTAAATCTTATTTGAACACTATACACGGGATGATCCTGTAATACTGTCTATGTTCCACCAATCTATAAGGTCTGTTTGATTATAATAATGGAATCTTGATGGAAGGAAATGAATTATATGGAATTAAATTGGTTAAAACTTGTTTTAGTGAGATTTGTCAATTAATTGTGTTTGATTGGTATAATTTTTCACCTGTAAAATATTAAAATTTTGGATCTTTTGGTATTCGTTTGATTTTATTTTTCAGGGAAATTGTTCATTAAAGAGATATAATTTATTACAATTGCGGATATAATTTGTTTCCATTACAAAAAAAAAAAAATAAATAACTGCCTAGAAAACCAATTCCCACCAAAGTGGTAGGAATTGATTTATCTCTAAAAAGTAAAAAGTGAAAAATAGCAAAAAAAATTTAATCTTTCATAAAAACTTACCTTATCAAACGGGACCTAATATATTAAATATTATATCAAGTAAGAATCATTTGTTAAACAATAAAGTGTACAAGGAATAATTGCCGTGTCTCCCTGACCATCTACAACAAGTAAGAATCAAGTAAGAAAAACTATCACATCTAAAATTTTATTCTTGTCAACGTGGCACTTAAAGTATTTTAATCACTTATTTGATAAATCTTATTGGTTTTAAGCACTTATTTGACGTTTTAATATCATTTTTCCCCCTATAATATTATCTTCGACACATGTCACGATGATAACATTGGTTTTAATCACTTATTTGATTTTTTAATCTCTCTTTTTTCCTATAATATTATCTTATCATCTTTATCAACACAATAAATTTAGTAAAACCTACGAAATATTAGATACAATTAAATTTAAACTTTTTCTTTATTAAAATTGGGAACGGGACAAAAAAACAGGCTGATTACATCCGGTTAACAAACAATAGTAAAAATCTTTCAAAACCCGTTGAATCGGTCAGTAAACCAGTTAACCAATGACAAATTTACCGACCTTCTCAATTTTAATTTTAAAAAAAATTAAAATTTTCAATTGGTTCAAACACTACAATCAAAGGCCCATATAAGAATATGGGATGGAATGCTTCTTTTATAAATGCATTTCTCTTAATTGGTTGTATAAACTTTTAATGTGGAATAGCAAAAAGTATTAAAATGCTCATCAAAATCAATTTTTAAATGTATGTTTAATTGACTAATTTAATTTTGGGTCCCAACTAAATGAATTGTAATATTCAACTCAATCTTTTCATTTATTTAATTTATAAATTAAAAAAGTTATTATTTTTATAATATTTTATTGTTTTTGTGTATGTATTTATATATTTATTGCATCCGGTTTGATTCCAGTTCGACTCCGATTAAACCTTTTGACCATTAATCCTTACCTTTTTTCGGGTAGATGTCCGAATCGATTTTCAAAACATTGATTAAAACATCACTGTCGTGTCTTCTTAAGTAGTTCTCAGACCAAACAATTTGTAGTTTGCAAATCTTGTCATCTTTTCTCATTGTAATGACATTGGAGTTGATTATTTTTCACACTGCTTGCACATTCATTGTATCTAGACACTACACTTATGCCCGTTTAATCAATGTGGTAGGTTAAGAACTTTCTTCTTGCTTCCACATTTAAGGTGTGTTTGAAACCCAGTTTTTAAAAGAATGGATTTTGGAATAGTATTTTTTTTTAGAACGTGTGATTAAAAAGTAGAAAAAGAAATTGATATTTATATGTAAAATTATTTTATTCAAAAAAATGTATGATTAAAAATGAGTTTGAAAAAAAATATTTTTTGGTACCAAGACATACTTTCCACAAAAATAAAGATAAAACTAGGTACTCCATATGTCCTACAAAGATAGACTTACTTTCATTTTAACATAAATTAAGAAAACATAATTAATATAGTTGAAAACATAAATTTTACTAGTGTTTTTGCTAATACAGTATTACATTAAGATTAATGCTATCAGTGACTACTGATAGCCATTATGTGTGTCAACTTGTTATTTGAAACATTAATGGAAGACAAGCTAATAACAATTTAATGCATCAAATTACAGGTTGCTACATATGATAACTATTCAAAATCGCTGACTATGCATTATTCTTACATTAAATAACGATTTAAATAAGAATAAATCATATTTGTTGATAACAAGACACAATAAATAGAAATACATTAGAAAAACAAGAAATCAAGTATACTTTAATAAGGAAAGTAACTTATAATTTGGGTCTCAAAAGGAAAGCAAATCTAATTTTATGTGATAGAGTACAATTTTTCCAGGGCAAAAAAATGACAGATCGAAAATATTGAATATGTGAAGATCTCAAATTTTGTTGTCACATACATATTAAAGTTGTTGTGTCACGTTCAAGGTTTTTGATTAAACAAGTAAAAAAGCTCAAGTGTAGTAAAGATAAATAAAATGGTTCCAAATCTAAAAAAATTAAGTTGTTTGATGGCGTGATTCAATAGGTGTCCGAGTAGGTAAAATTTCAACTTCAAGTTTCATTCACACTACTTCATGAAAATTGTGCAAATACTAAAAGCTTAGTCGGACCTCACAATAAATATTCGAGAATGTTAGAGATCAATTGAATGCAATTAGAAATTAAAAAAAAAAGTGAAATATGATCAAAATATGGACACAAATCAGTTTTCAACTACACAAGTAAGTTCCAGATTTTTGGCTCGAGATTGAAACCCGTTTTGACCTAATAAACGTTCGAATTGGAAAATGGCTATTCAATAAAATTGTATCCCTTTAAGTTATTTTTACAACGCAATTTCGATCGTCTGATTGGATATTGAGGGAGAAAATCATGATAAAAATACTGAAGGAAGTGAAGTGCAGATTTTCACCCGAAAGGTGGTGTCGAGGCGCCACCAATTTGTGCAATAAAGAGTCACGACACCACGAGAGTGGCACCGAGGCGGCACATGGATGTATATAGGGCGCGTTTTGACTCGTTTTGGCATAAAACCCTATATTCGACACAAACATGAGGAAAATTATATATACGAGTAATTGGCACTTTTGAAGGTGTTCCACACAATTTGGGAGAAAAAATGCATAATCATCAAGATCAATGAGCAAAATTCAAGGTTTGAATACTTTTGAGGTTGAAAAAAATTCTTGGTGTAAGATTCAATTCTTTCAATGATCAAAATTTCAAAATTCGGTTGTGAATGATAAATGCATTTTGTACACTTATTTAGACTATTACATTAGAGTATTTGTTAGTGATTTAGATGAGTTATAACTTAATTTTTTGTTAATTATGTTTGTAAGGTTGAACTCAATGCAAATTGGTGAATTTGAGAAAAAAAAGGAATGAAAAACGTTCGAAAACTAAGGAAATCCAAAATTTAGGGATCAAAGTGTACATCCAACAGTTTATTAGGAGCACAAAATGATGATTGAATATCATAGAGGATCAATTGAATGCAATTGGAGGTTAAATGAGTGAAATATAGTGGAAGTATTTTCACAACTCAATTTCCAACCGAAGAAGTTATGCTATGAATTTTTTGCCTCAACTTGAGACGCATTTTCTAGATATAAAACATTCGAATTGGAAGAATTATATTCTAGAGTAATTGTATTCCTTTGATTATCTTTTCAACGCATTTTGAATCAGCTTAATCGAATACCTGTAGAGAAAGTTATGGCCAAAATACCAAAACCTGCTTAGGGACAAACTTGCGTGCGCGCACGGGCAATTCATGGCGCACTCACGTGGCACCTTATTTTTCCCAACTCGAGAGCCTTTTGATTCTATGGTTCGTGTGTGGCTGTTATACTGGTGTGCGTGCATGTGCATTTTTCGCAAACGAATCTTTAGTTTCCTTTCGCAATCCAAACTCTTTTGGAAACCAAATTAGACACGTTATTGACCTATTTTTTGGCTTTTATAAATAGAGAACGAGTGATACACATTGAAAAAACCTCTCTTGTCTCTTCATATACCATAGTTTCATCAAATTCATCAAGAACAAAATGTCATTTACTATATTTTGAGAGAGGAGATCAAGTCATAGCATGGAATTAAATGTCAATTACATAATGATTTTAAAGAATTCAACCCAAGATCAACTTCTTTTGACTTATTTCATGATCCGGGTGATATTATTCTATTATTCTATTTGTAATTTATATATTAGCATGTTAGGATAGATCCGCTTTTGTATTGGATGAAGATGAATCCTATTTGTTTTAATTCAAGACTAGTAGTTTAGTTTATTTCTCGTGTTTCATGATAAACTTTGCATACCCATTGAATTATTTTACCGATTGACCACCAATTAGATAATTAGTTGTTTATTATAGTGTTAGAAGACTCACAATAAGTTTAGAAGGCGACAAAATTAATATATGCGCAATAGATGTTATGAATAACATTTATCACATGTGCAATCATATAAATAATTTAAAATTTAATTCTTTCTAATCATTTGAATTCAGGTTAGAAATAGATTCGGATCGTGGTTAGTATATATTTAATTCATCTAAAAAAAAAAGAAAATTATATATCATAGTTTTATTGATTATGAAAGAACTCATGAATATGATTAGATTACAAAATAGATAACGTGATGCAGACCCAAAATCCTATACAATCATCCATAATTTAATAAAAAAAATCAAGCTTTTACATTTTATTAAAATAGTTTAGCATAATCACTAAATCAAAAAACTCTTTTGTTTTACATAATTTGAATTTCATACAAACTTGAATTAAAATTTATTTCTTTTGGGAAGATTAAGATAACACTTCTCATCACATTTATTACTTGTCAACGATCCTATAAGGTTACAGGTTTCGCACAAACAATATACACACACAAGAGAATAAATCAGGGTTCCAAAAATAATTCCAAAAACCTGACGCTTATGGTAAGATAACAACTGCAGAGGTAAAATGCAGATACTTGACTCGAGTATGATTTACATTACAGTATAAATTCCATTTGAATTGTTCCTTAATAAGTGGTGCCACAGCTATTTCCTTTTGCTGTAGCCTGTTGCTTGATTACCATATTACAACTCTTTCATTCGGTCGCCTTGTTATCATTCTCGTTTTCAATACACATTGTTCCAACTTTCAATTATGACAACGTATCTGTACTTGTGAACTATTTATTTTCGAATTAGCATGTGCCTAATGTCGAAAGAACACATTTTTTACTTATAATTAAGGAAAATATAACTTATTTAAATATGTTTTTAAACAAGTAGTCGCTTAATTTAAAGCCTAGCAAAATTTGTGGGCTGCTGCTAGTCGATTTGTAACTATCATCCAGATAATCAGGCGAATCTCAGTTTCTTTAAGGATATGGTCTCTGTTACATGTGAAAACTTTATTTGCTAACATCACTTTCTAAATTGGTACTACTAAAAGTCTAAAACAGTTCCATAAGCAGAAAAAGTGAAGAAGAATGTATATTAAAGTTGAATTATTCTACTTGTACCAAATTGTTTGACAATTTTTTTGACATGGCCACATGGCGGCCCCCTATTGGTGGGACACTTGTGGCGGGGGCCCGTCACAGGGCCCCCCCAATAGGTGGCCTCCATGTGGCTATTTGTAAAAAAAATTGTCAACTAATTCAATACAAGTAGCATGATTGATTAAAGTTCTTCTGTACTTCTACAAGCTAATGTACATTTATAGGTTTTTAAGACTAGCAGCAAGTTTGGCACCGTCCTATGCCTCTATACAAGCATACTATTTTTTCTTTCACTTATAAATAGCTTATTTTTAATCTCTGGCTCATACTGAATTGACCCAATGGCTATTAGTCCCATAATTCCAACCAAATATGGCATTCTCCCTGCCCTTCTTTTGGCATTGTCTATATTTCTGAATGTGGATAATTCAAGTGCAGAAGTAAGCACAAATTCTTGCCTGAAGTTTTCATTTTCCTCTTTAGTTGATTCACTAGTTATAGATATTACAATCTAAGGACGTGTAAAACCTAGTTGCAAAATGAGTTCTAAAGCCATCATGGCTTGACTCGCGTTTCCTTGAAGCCTAGGATATCATACCAAAGAAAACTTCTAGGCTATGCATAATTGGGGATTAAAGAAAGAAAATTATTAGTCCAGTGGCTTCTCTAACATCTGCCAAACCAGGACACTGACAAATTATGAGTTGTCCCATTTTATTTTATATACTCCTACTTTCAAGTTACAATTATGTATAACTATTATGAGCTATTTTTATTGTACTGTATTGAATATCCTTTATAAGTTCTTTTTATTTTTTAAATCATGTGCCTTAGCGTCGAATCTGTAACTACAAGAAACAAATATAACCACCATTTTCTCTATGGATGCAGTGGCTCAATCATGGAGGCGACATAACCAACAAAAGAAACGCAGTTGGAGTACCGCTTATAAACCCATTCACCGTAAGAAACTTGAAATTAAAATGGAAATTCTTAGCTGGATTCGACATAACTGCAACTCCAGCAGTTGCCGATGGAGTCGTCTACTTTCCCTCCTGGAACGGAAATTTATACGCTGTGAATGCCAGAAATGGCATGCTTATTTGGAAACAAAATCTAACTCAGATAACAGGGATATCTCCGACGGGAAGATATGTAAATGTAACAGTCTCAAGATCCACTCCGGTAGTGGCCGGAGATATTCTAATTGTTGGGATCTATGGGCCGGCGTATGTGGTTGCTGTGAGGCGTTCCACCGGAGAATTTTTATGGTCTACTCGGGTGGATCCTCGTCCTCTAAGCCTGGTGACAGCATCTGGAACAGTTTACTCGGGGTTAGTTAAATTCTTTATACAACTTCATTTATTTGTTTTTCTTGTGCAATTCAATAAAACTAAGAATAATGTTATTCGTAGTGGCGAACAATAAATATTTAGGGTTAGATCAATGTAAGTACTAATCTTTGGAAATGTTTCAGGAATGGAGATGCTAAAATATGTACAATCATGCTACAAGTACACTAATTTTGACATCAAGTTAGACATTGTACCACGTGGCGACATCACATTTGACATTTTTTAATAACGACACACTTTCCTGCCAAACACAATTTGAATTTACACATGATGTCAAATTTGATGTTAAGAAAATAATGTACAAGAGGCTTTATTCGATTATGTAATTGAAAATCTAAAAATGGTTTTTTTTTTTTTTTAGTAAATTTCGAAAGCTTGACGGAACTTACAAGCAAGATCAAATTAATTGGAACTTCGGGGGTCCTTTAGGAGCTTTTACACTTTTCACCAAGAAATTAACAAGTAATAAGGATGTTTATTCGGCGAAATTTTAAATAAAAAAATCTCTGGTTTCGGTGCATCGAGTTAAAAATAAAAAAGACTATGGCCCCTTTCTGATGGAGCTATATTTCAGTGAAAAAAATAATAATTGAACAATGTAAAAGGGTCCCACGGGTACATACATATTTTGGATGAAATATCAAACTTACCCAAAAATTATTTGTGCATAATTACTCTTGCGGCTTTGGCCCTCTCCATTAAAGGGCAAAATAGACTTTTACTATGTAGCCACTATTTTTGACTTTTCAACCTTTGAATATTGTCATTGTTAACCATTTTGCTATTAAATAAATATCACGGGTCCCACATGATTAAACCAAAAAATCGTTTTTTGCCCAAAGAAGCGAGACAAGGGCTAATTATTTTAGCACCTGGGTATTAAAATTATATTTTAATTTAATTTAAAATTAATAATTAATTTTAACTACACATTTCACGTAACTTTTCAATCAAATATTTTATAATTTTTGTCAAAATATTAAAATTCATTAAAAATTTGATTTTAATCTCAACAACATAGGAGTTTAATATCTAATTTATGTTAAAGAGATATCTTAAAATTATATATTGAATGATTATAACAATGATTTATACGATTTATAAAATATTACTATGACGCTTTGTATCTTGCAAATTATTTGTCACTTTCTTCAAGTTTGCTGTACGGTAAGATTCAAATGAATTAATAATACAACATTCCTTTTTCTTATTGTTTTCTCGTAGGGCATTCTATGGGGGAGTTTCTTCACTAGAAGAATTATTACCAGCTGGACAATGTTGTACATTTCGGGGGAGTCTAGTGAAGCTAGACATACGAAATGGAAATATATTGTGGCAAACATACACCCTGCCGGACAATGGTGGAAAACTCGGGGGCTATTCGGGGGCGGCTATATGGGGTAGCAGCCCCTCCATTGACATAGCCAGAGGCCTTGTGTATGTCGGAACTGGCAATCTATACCTAGCTCCGCCAGACGTCCTCCGGTGTCAGGCGGCGCAGAATAATCTAACGATACCACCAAGTCAACCTGATCAGTGTTTCGGGTCTGATGTTCATTTTAATTCACTTCTGGCTTTTGATATTAATACAGGGAGGATTGTGTGGGCTAAGCAACTCGGAGGATACGATGTTTTCTATTTTGCATGTTTGGTTCCTAATAATCCCGACTGCCCTCCCGGACCCAATTTGGATGCTGATTTTGGAGAGGCGCCAATGATGCTTACTATCAAGTCGAGGAGAAGATTGCGAGACGTTGTCGTGGCAGTGCAGAAAAGTGGCTTTGCTTGGGCTTTGGATCGAGACAATGGGGATATTGTTTGGCTCAAAGTAAGTTCTACTGTTCCCCACCATTAACGGCATATGTGGTACCATGGATTAGAATGATCAAACAGGATTAACAAGAGAAACATATGAGATATTTGTTCATTGTTCGATCAAATTCAATGCACTAAACATGCCTAAATATCTTTGTGATTCAGTTAAAGAATTGTAGCTCCTTGTGATACAAGGAATAGTCCTAAAATTCTTACGAAGGATCTTGAGGGGTTGGTACTGTGTGTTAGAAGCATTAAAAACTACACTCTTCTTCGTTATAATAAAAATCTGCATCGTTATGAACTCAAAGTGAGAATGTTCCACTATAAATTTATGCATTTGATTTGATTGTTTCGGTTTCATTCTGGGATTGGACTTTGACAAACAATTAAGTGGAAAACTAAAGTTTTCTTGTGATTTTGTGTAGAAAGCAGGGCCAGGAAGCTTGGAAGGAGGTGGAGTGTGGGGTGCAGCCACTGATGGAGTACGCGTGTACACAAATATAGTCAACGGCGATAACCTCCCCTTCACCCTCCAACCATCTACTCGAACTACCACTGCAGGTGGATGGGTGGCGTTGGATGCCAATACTGGGGAAATCCTCTGGACCAGAGCTAATCCCAGCAATGATACTGCCCATGGGCCGGTCACTATAGTGAATGGAGTCCTTTTTGCAGGGTCAGTTGCACCTAGTGGTCCTGTCTATGCTATGGATGCCAGGACTGGAGCTATATTGTGGTCATTCAACACTGGCGCCACCGGAGGAGCATCAGCTAGCTACGGTTTTGTCTTTATTGGCCATGGGTATTCCATTGGTCTAGCCAGATTCCATCCAACTTGGAACAGTGGAAGTTCACTCTTTGCATTTTGTATTGTGTGAAGAAAACTCAAATTCTGGGAGAAACATAGAAGAAATAGCCCTTTTAGTCTTTCAATAAGAGATGTGAAACAAACTTAATTTCCTGCTCGAGTACTTTGTGAGAAATTTTATCACAGCAACAAGAATTACTTATATAGATAGTTCTTTATGTTAGGTAACAGTAGAGTTCCTCAATACACTTCAGTGTGACTCTCTTCACCCCTTTCAGATAAGGGGCTCTAATAGATTCCGAAGTGCTTTGAGGAAACTCCAAATGAAACCCAGTTCATTTCTAACCAATTAATAGACATATAATCACTTGAGAATGCCATATTGCCATGTGAAACCTAGAGTTCCCCCAAACACTTCAGTGTGGCTATTGATACCTTAAGCGGCAAAAGGAACTCTTATAGCCTCTGAAGTGTATTGAGGGAACTCCAGATCAAACCTGACGGTTTCTCGCTCTTCCTTTCCTATTTTGGCCTTGTTATATTACCTATTTATAATAATGCTGAATGCATGCGAATGAACATATGGAGAAGAACCCAAAAATATGACAACTATATTTCATCTGAGGAATACATGGTAAAATACATTTGAGTCATTGAACCTGGCTGGAATGTAGGATAAATGAAGAAAAGAGAATAATAGTAAAATCTTCGTCTTTCAGCCCATCATTTTTCAGATTTAAGTGGCCAGGATTCTGTTGTGTAGAAGATCAGAAAAAGCAGAGAAATTAGCGTACCTTTTCTTGCTGCAAATGATAGTGGCCTGGATTCTGATTCTCTGATGTTCATTTATCCCATAATTGAAGCAAGATTCATCAGGTTCCTGCTAAAACACATATCAAACTTTATGCTACTTTACGTACTACATATAGTGGTACCTTATGTGGATATCAAGCAGATGGTTGACCCAATTTTTTGTAGTACGCATTCCTATTTTTATACCAATACCAAACCAAATACCGCGAGTAGTAGCAAAAAATATCAGGTTTACGCTAGAGTTCCCTTGACGACTTCAAGAATTCCCTTGACCCCACTTCATTGAGTACTCATTTTAGAGAACGATATCCACCGAAGTGTTTGGAGGAACTCCTGTGGTTATCTGATATTGTAGAGTAAGTTCATAAATAACAAACTCTCATGCAATTTTAACGAAAGATTTAGGAGCTCTCTTGGATGTCTATTTTCTTATCCACGAGATTAATATATTTACATACTAATCTCAATATTAGGTAAAACAGTCCATTGGCTTATAAGCAACAATCAATGAACAAGAGGATGAACTTGTTCAAAATTAACATGCTTTCATAATCATTTTAATTAAGAAAACTAAGCATGTACTCAAGCGGTTACAATATTTTCTTTTGTTTAACCCTCTCAATACATATTATGCATGCCCCTTGATGTCCATTATTTCATCAAAATGAGTTTTGTAAAAGGGGATTTTTGGAGAAGGTACTGTAAAAAGTCGAAAAAAGTTTGAGTTTAAGTACAAAATATTTTATTATTAGAATATGGTTGAAAATAAAAATTGAGAAAACAATGTGTATTGAAATAATGGGAACCGAACACGGGCCATATCTTGAAAGCATGCCATTCCCAAAATTAAAGTTTAGATGACTTCAACATTGCACTAGTCTGGAACATTTGAAGAATCTGGACTTGTAATCAATAAAATTTTGAGAAAAAAAAAAAGAATCCACTTTAGAGTAGAGTCGATTTGTTATTTTGATTGAAAACTGAAAATTATACTTTTATCCCTTTCTTCTCCATTTCTGCAATCTTTTATCTACCAAATGGAGCATACATGATCCACCATTTCAATAAAAAATATCAAGGTAAAGCAAAAAATGCAGAGTATATATGCAACTGTGTATTTAGTCTTCATTACATTCTTAAAAGTTGTACCTCATAGTTAAATTTGTAACTAAGGAGAAGATAATGCTGGACTGCATGTTGGTATTGATTGAGCTTATTGAATATATAATACATTGCATTGCAACAAGAATAATCTAGAAGGTATAGCTGTTAAGGTATTTCCTTAATTTATGGATCATGTTCGAATCTTTCTACAACAGATTGGGGGTCCAAAAACAAGCAAGAAAAACAGTTATGACAGCAAGGAAAAGGAGCTGCTGAATCACTAATGATCTGGACTGAAGCTCAAGTTGATGTGGAGCTAATTAATTCTCAACACCCCCTTCAAGTTCGACGGTACACAAGTGACTCCAAGCTTGTCTTTTAAGAAGAGAAACCTTGAGTGATTCAGCCCTTTAGTCAGCAAGTCTACAATTTGGTCTGAGGTAGGTATATATTTCACGTCAAGCTTCCTTGCCAGCACCTTATCGCTGATGAAATGGATGTCCAACTCTATGTGCTTCGTTCTAGCGTGATAAACTGGGTTGGCAGCCAAAGCTCTTGCACTCATGTTGTCACTCCACAATGACTGAATCCATGCAACTTCTGAAGCGGTTGAAGCAAGTGCCCTGTATTCAGATTCTCTGCTTGAACGAGCCATTACATGCTGCTTCTTTGAAGATCAAGATATCAAGTTATCACCCAAATAGATGCAATAAGCCGTTGTTGATCTTCTATCATCCGGACAAGAGGCCCAATCAGCATCTGAGTAGCCATTTAGAGTTAACCTGACACTTCTTTGGATCCATAAACCATGATTCATTTGCCTTTAAGATATCTTAACACTTTCTTTAAGTCCAGCTAGTGAGTAGAAGTTGGAGACTGCAGAAACTGGCTTAATTTGTTGACAGTGAATGTGATATTTGGTCTGGTGTGTGAAAGGTATTGTAATGCCCCAACTGCACTCTTGTAGGTTGATGGTTCACCCAACACTTCATCATCAGATTTGGAGATGGTTTTGCTAGCAGGAATAGGTGTAGGACATGGCTTTGAGCCTTACTACTTCAACTCCAAGAAAATGATGCAACCTTCTCCTTTAGTGCAAACTTTCTGTTAAGTGAACTTATAAAGCCTTGTACTAGGTCCTTATCATTGCCTGTTATGACAATATCATCTACATAAATGAGAGCAAAAATGGTTAGAGCTGATTATTTCCAAGTGATGGTGTAGCAGTGCTGCTGGAGAAGGATGCTGGTGCAGTTGCAGGATCAACATTTTGAGGAGTGTTGCTGGCGTTGGCCATGTCCGACTCTGATATCAAGTAGAAATTGTAACTAAGGAGAAGATAATGCTAAATCGTATGTTGGTATTTATCGAGCTTATTGAATATATAATACATTGCATTGCTACAAGAATAATCTATAAGCTATAGTTATTAGGTAGTTCTTTAATTTATGGATCATGTTGGAATCTTTCTACAACAGATTGGTGGTCCAAAAACAAGCAAGAAGAAATGGTTATGACAAGGAAAAGGAGCTGCTGAATCGCCAATGATCTGGACTGAAGCTCAAGCTGATGTGGAGCTGATTAA
>CAIGRL010187373.1:0-19399 GCA_903798325.1 Fraxinus xanthoxyloides | reverse complement strand
AAGGCTTAGACGACTTAGTCGAGTCGAACCATAAAGCCATTTGGCTCGGCTCGAAATTTATTATGGCCGCACTTTAACATTTTCAACAAATTTTAAATCGCTTAAAATGAATATTTGTAACTTAAAATAATGAATCAAACGAAAAAAAAGGTTTAGACGGTTTAGCGGAGTCGAGCCGCTTTAAAATACTGAATCACACGTGCACAAAAAAAAGAGCTTAGACGAATCGAGCCAAACCATTAAGCCAGTCGGCTCGGATTATGAACAGTACCATCATCGTGATTCTTTTATTTATTTATGTATGTATGTATAAGTATAATAGGAGGATAGGAAACATTAAATTTTCATTTTTCTTTTAGTTATATGAGATTAAAAAAAAAAATTAAAAGTACAGTGAGCAATCCAATAGTGACCATCGGGACAATTATAACTCCAAAAGAAATAATTTAAAGAAACCATTTTGTCGCCAATCAAAACCATTATAATTCCTTCCTTTCCCTTTTCAAACCCTAATTTTGAAATCAAATAATCAAAACTAGCTGGAAAATTCAACAATGGCATCGTCGGAAAAACGATGCCTGTATGAGGTGATCGGCTTGAGCCGCGACTGCACACCCGATGAAATTCGGACGGCTTACAAGAAGTTGGCTCTCCAGCGCCATCCGGATAAGCTAGTCCAGTCCGGCGTCCCTGAAGCCGAAGCCACAGCCGCCTTCCAAGAGCTCGTCAACGCGTACGAGGTCCTCTCCGACTCAAGAGAGCGCGCGTGGTACGACTCCCATCGTTCAGAAATCCTATTTTCTTCTAACAATTCTTCCAAATCCTCGAGTCCTGTCCCTGATTTGTTCTCTTTCTTCTCAAATTCGGTTTATTCCGGGTATACAGATTCCAGGAGGGGGTTCTATACGGTATACGGGGAAATATTTGAGAAAATTTATGCTGCTGAATTCAATTTTGCGAAAAAGTTAGGGTTGCCGATGCCAAAGGAAGCTCCTGTCATCGGCAATTTGGAGAGTCCCTATGCTCAGGTATGATTTTTCAGCTCCACCCTTTAATTTGATATGTTTACGTTGTTATATATCTAGTGTTTTGCAACATTATAGATATTAGGCTGACATGGTATGTGGAGTTGCATGTTCTTAAATACCTGTATGCAGCAATTCTTGTGTTGCTAAGATTCTGCATTTTAGTACTTTCATTTATAACAAACAATCATTGGCAATTTGTAACCAAGTAGCTTGGAAGCACATCACTGAACTTTAAGCTACACAAATATCAATATGGCTCAGAATGAATCTGCCCAAAACAAAGTGGTTTTTTTTGTGTGTGTGGGGTTGGGGGGCACATATACACCTGCTTCAGGTTGAAATTAGTGTAGAGGCAGTATAGGGGAATGCTGTGCCTGTGTGCCATGATAAGTTCAGGTTGGTGGAGGGTGAAACAGCTTGAGCCGCTTATTTTAGTAACTCTTGGACGGACTTTATTTCAAATCTTATTAATTCAAGAATTTTGATATATTTAATCAAATTTTGGAGATCAAGTTGATTTTGGAAGGAGTCAAGAGAATTGAACAGATTTTAATTATGTTCTTCTGTATAAGAGAATTGAATGATATTGAAAAATGAAAACTTCAGTATTGTCATTTTGAAACTTTTATTGATGACTAAAATTCCTTATTTCTTTATCAATTTACAATGATGGAGCTCACATCACTAGGGTTTTAACTTCCATTTGAAGATATCTGTTGGAGTTAATCTTTTAATTTCTGTTTTGTATGCAGGTGATTGCATTTTACAACTATTGGCTAGGATTTGCAACATCTATGGATTTTTGTTGGGTAGATCAATATGATGTGATGGCAGGACCAAATAGGAAGTCAAGAAGGGTAATGGAGGAAGAGAACAAGAAGTTGAGGAAAAAGGCAAAGAGGGAATACAATGACACAGTAAGGGGATTGGCGGAGTTCGTGAGAAAGAGGGATAAGAGGGTCATCGATATGCAGGCGAAAAGGAATGAAGAGATGGAGAGAAAGAGAGAAGAGGAAAGACAGAGAAAGAAAGAATTGGAGAGACAGAAGGTGGAGAAGGCAAGGAATTATGAGGAGCCTGGATGGACAAAGATCGCGGAGGTGGAGAGTGAAGAGAGTGAGGATTCGGTAGAGGAGGATGCAAAGAAAAAGGAGTTGTATTGTGTAGCGTGTGGAAAAAAATTCAAGAGTGATAAGCAATGGAAGAACCATGAGCAGTCTAAGAAGCACAAGGAGAAGATGGAAGAATTGAGGGAAGCATTTGGCGAGGAAGACAGAGAATTTGAAGAGACAGAAGGGAATGAAAGGAAGGATGAGGAAGAAGAGGAGGGTTATTTGCCAACAGATGATGGGGTAAATGATTTACAAAACCAATTTGAGGATACTGTTGGAATTCAAGGGCAGGAGAGCAATGAGGAAAATGCTGAATCTAGCGAGGAAGATGGGATTTTCAGTATCGATAATGGCAGTGGATCAAGGCGAGTCAATGCTCAGTTGGAATCAGATGATGATGAAGCGAGTCTTCTCGAAGCAATGGTGTCGGGGCATAAGACTAGGAAGAAAGTTGATGCAAGGCATCAGACTAAGGCTCCTGAAAAGAAAAATCAGGTGGAGGTCGATGTTGATGAGATGGATTTCATGGAGTACAACAACACAAAGGGTTCTGGAAGGAACAAGGGAGGCAGGAGGCGGAGGGGTAGAACACAAGAAGAAGAAACAATAAGAGCCGATGTTACGGAGGCTAATGGTGAGACAACCCATATTCAAGAAGAAGAAACAATTAGAGCAGATGTTACAGAGGATAATGGTGAAATTGAGGAACATAATGGACGTGATGATGACTCCCATGTAGAGTCAACATCACATCCTGTAAAAGAATTTGCAAATGAGGGCAAAGGAGATGATGNCAGACTAAGGCTCCTGAAAAGAAAAATCAGGTGGAGGTCGATGTTGATGAGATGGATTTCATGGAGTACAACAACACAAAGGGTTCTGGAAGGAACAAGGGAGGCAGGAGGCGGAGGGGTAGAACACAAGAAGGAGAAACAATAAGAGCCGATGTTACGGAGGCTAATGGTGAGACAACCCATATTCAAGAAGAAGAAACAATTAGAGCAGATGTTACAGAGGATAATGGTGAAATTGAGGAACATAATGGACGTGATGATGACTCCCATGTAGAGTCAACATCACATCCTGTAAAAGAATTTGCAAATGAGGGCAAAGGAGATGATGTATCAGAAAGGGGTCATAAGCTTCCAAAGCAAGCTGTGAACAAGAAAAATATAACAAAGAAGTCTGATGCTTCCAAGTCAAAGGTTGCTCCAAAAGGGAGGAAACAAAAGGTACTTTACTGTTAATTTGTGTTACTTATTTTTTACTAAGTTTTGGCAACTAGCGTCTTTCAACTTTTGTTGTGCTTTATAGGAGGCATGTAGTTTTAACATGTTTTTCTGTTACTGTCGTTTTGTTATAATCTTCAATCATGAATAACAATGTACTGATTTTACTTGAGAATATCTGGGACAAAACACTTCTCCTAAATTCCAGTCGCTGAACCTGGGACCATTGGCAGATTTATTGTGTAAACTTTTATTTTCTTTTAGTTGATTCATTTTACCGAGGAGATATATTAATTCTTCAAACAAGAAGAAAGTTCCAGTCTCTTATGAATTGATGTAACAATGTTTAGGAAATAATTTTCTAGTCCAAAGGGAACATTTATAATTAATTAAATAAGTTCTAAAATAAATAATTTTCTTGTTGATCAAATCTGGAAATTCATAAGTTACTTTGACAGTTATGTATGAGTTAATTTCGGGGAAAAAGCTGTAAATTAAATGAAGTCTTATTATTCAACAATGAAAAGAAGTACGAAGCCACTATAAATAATGGGAAAAGATAAGCCAGCCATGCCGACCCCCCCTCCCCCCCAAAATTGGCTGGGGGCCATGTGGCCCTGACCATGTAGCATTGCTCTAAATAATGAGTAAAACCAAGACTGTAACCGTAAAAGGAAAAAGACTGAAGTACGCTTAACAATAGCAGGTCTAACAAGAACAACTTTTGAACTTACAATAAGTTGTACACACGTTTGGAGGCAAAAATTTCCTCTTAAGTAATCTAACTTTTTTCATTTGTTAAACTTAGCCAAGCATGCTGAAAGTCAGATTACTATCTATTCATTACTGGTTTTGTACATTTTGATTTAGGCAGCAGCGAAAGTATCTGGCAATGTCTGTGAGAAGTGTGGGTTGGAATTTGAATCAAGGTATATATTGCTTATGCTAAGTAATATATATATTTAATTTTTCCATGTCATTTTCTTTGTTGTTCTTGTATTTTTCATTATTCAAAATCTACAATTTTCTTGCAACAGGAATAAACTACACAAGCATATAGGAGAAACTGGTCATGCTTCCCTAAAATTTTGATGATTTTTTATTTCTTACGAGGACAAAGCGCTGTTCTCGATCTTCTGTTAAGCGGTTTAAGGTATACTCAAGTCAGATGCTCATAGGTTGACGTGTCAACATTTCCTATAGCATCCCAATGTCCACCTCTGAGTGAAATGAAAATGAAAATTTACTTTCGAAAAATTGATTTTTCCTTGATACTATAGTTCCTGAAAGCATGTTTATGTACGCACATGCCAATTTAGAAGTACTTCTAATGTCACTGAACCAGGGCTTGCCTGATCAGATTTTGTTACCATTTCTATATTTTCAGAAAACATAGACTGAGAATTGTATGCCGAATTTTATACGTGATTATTTTATTGGTGAATTTTTTATTTTTGAAAATATTAATGGAAAATTCTCTCAGTAGTTGTAAGTTGAAACCAACGAACGCATCAGGAAATAATTGCTTTGGTGTTTATTACCCAAAAAATGTTCCTTTCGCGTTGCTGACGTAGAAATTTGCACGCAAACTCTGGTTGATCACGTAAAAGTGAAATTACAATACATTAAACGAGTTTGGCTGATACTCACTTGTGGGTCGCGTCAAATGTGCTACAAAATTGATCTCTACTACACGCTCACCCTGTGACGGAAAAATTGACATTTAATTCTTGATGGCACTCTTTTGTTACTCTATTCTTCTCAATTGTAACGGTTAGCTTTTGTTTGGCTTTCATTTTTTAAATTTCATTTTTCTTCACTCTCATTTTGTACCACATATTTCATGTGTTTCTAAACTTTTATCTACTTTCAATCACACATTTTATTAGCTTTTATCGAAGTTTACTAAAAATTTGACTTTTATCTAAAATCAACGGTAAATTAATTATTTTTGGAGCGCATTGTCACAAAGCTCAGTTTTTGTACAAGTGACTGCAAATGCCATATTGCTCTTCCACATTCTCGTTTTCACGATTTATGTTGCTCCCATTTCGCTCGTCGCTATTATGAGAATCGTTTCTGTTTATTTTTCTCTGGCTACTAAGATGTTTTAGTTCATTACGTTATCTTTTGCATGTCCATATATTTAGCAGCAATTCAAAAGGTTGTCCTATTCGGGAATCTTTGAATCTATGCTTATTTTTAATTCCTCGGAGCATTTCGTCGATTACTATGCCCTTTCTCGTCTCTGGAGCTTAGGTTTCCAGCATAAGTCTTTCCTCGTTTCTTTGTACAAGTGACTACAAATGCCAAAAATAGAAGGTGGGAATGAAAAGGTTATGTAATTGATCTTCAATTTATTACTTCTAGGGCAAGCTAGCTCCCAACCTTTGAAACGGAGTATTTTGATTATCAGCTTTCCATGTCGTTGCATAATTTGTCCTGATGGGCAAAAATCGTTCAATTCACCTTTAAAATGTCATTTTGTACTAAGAGTACCGCTATTCTCGTATTTCTAATTAAAATAAAAAAAATAATAAAAGGGAGAAGAAAAGCCCACCCCTGCTGTAGCAACTAACTATTGTGTGGGAGTGTGCGCTTGTGAAAAATATTGCCAGATTAAAAAAAAAATCGATAATAGTGACGTATGTAAATATTAGACATTCAATGCAAACAATGTCAGTTGGGTTTGTGTAAAGGGGATGTTGGATGCAATTCAATTGTGTGAAAGAATTTGAATTTTCGAGTTAGACTAAAAGAGTTGTATGGGATGCGGTACGTACAAAAATCAAAATAAGAGTCTAGACTTTAGTGTTGGGCTAAAATTAGGTTGGGGATTAAGAGCGTGTTCAGTAGAGATTAAAATCGGATTAGTTTACTTTTATTAGACGAGTGAGATTCAATAACGGTTATATTTTTAATTTTAATTCGATTTTGAGTTGTACCAAACAAGCTCTAAGTGGAGACGAGGGAGATATTTTTTTTCTTTATATTTGTTGTATTTATTAATTTTATTGGAAAAATTACTTTACATGCTTTGCTGGTGCCATTTCGATGGTTGATAGTAAAGGTTGAGGACTAAAATATTCAACTTTAAGGTTCGGAATCTAACTTGTTATAAAGGTTAAAAGTTGGGGACTGATTGTGCATTTCTCCTATAATATATATGTACTCCCTTGCCCAAAGCAATCGTTGGAAACGTTCCAGAGAGGGAAAAAGAAGAAAAGATGGCGTCGCTGCATGCTAGGAGCGAAGTTCTCTCACTTTTTCGGTCATTCCTGAGGACGGCGAGTGAATTCACTGACTACAACATGAGGGAGTATGTCAAGCGCCGCACAATTGATGCCTTCCGCCACAATTATCACCTCTCGGACCCGTCGGCGACCGCAGCCGCCTTCACCGATGGAAAGTCACAGCTCGTCGTGGCCAAGCGACAAGCCGTCGTCTACTCGCTTTACGCTCCGAAGGTGAAGAGCGTCATGGAAATCAAGCACCCGTGAATCATTAATTTCATCGTTTTCATTAAAGCGGGGTTAGGTTTCTCTTATTTCGTTCATCTTTAACTGCTTTGGACTGTCGTGTGGTTTTGTACGATAGGGAAATATCTGATTTTTCAGATGAGATTATGAATACTGTGGAGCTATTGAGTGTTTTTCAGGCTTCGAGAATGAATTGTGTACAATTTATATTTTACAATTTATTATTTTGAAACTTACGCTCCATGTATTTTTGAATTTAGAATAAAATTCGCGATGATATGGGTATATATTTTTTAGTTTTGGTTTTTGGTAAATGTCGTAACTTTTTCCATTATTCTTTAATTATTTGTATTGGCAATTTAATGCCGATGGATGCTTTTTTTGATGTATATATGATATATGCACTTCTTGATGCGAAGTTTTTGAGGCTTTCAAATGATTTGGTATTCTATTCAGTAGCTTTTGCACAATTTACTTCATCAGAGTCTCTTTGTGCAAAAGAAAAATTAAGTAAAATGGGAATATGATTTGATTTGATTAATGTGTTAATTTGCTCATTCATAGGATTTGGGATAAGCTGTGGCAATTCATATATATCTAAGTGTCTTTGTGCCACGGACTGTTCATTTGCAATAGACTTAAGTAGTTTGATGGCAGACTGTGTCATTGATAGTCTGTTGTGCAATTTTATGATGTACATATGGAGGATGGTTAACAAAAGCACAATGTCGTGGTGCAAGAAATTGAACTTTCATTTCAAGGTGAACTACCGTCAATATAATATTGTAATTCAGGACCTTAGATAAAAACTTAACTGAGGATCTAGTAAGTAGTAATAACGATTTTTTAAGAATAACTTACATTTTATATTGAGGAGAAATAGATAAAAAAATGGTGCTTTTATTCCACGCTGAGCTTAAGTGACCATGCATGATTTTTAAGAAAAAATAAATAGGGTGTGCTTCCAGCTTTGAGGTATAAAATGTTGCTATAGATGATTCACCTCAAGTTTAGCATTTCAGTTATTTTCATCCTCCCCTGCTTCTTTTGATGCTTTCCATGTTAAAATGTGGGTATACCTAAAGTTTACTGAAGATTGCAGAATGGACCTTGAGATCCAGTGTTTAGAGTTCTTTATGCATTTTGATGTCTTGGGTGCTTTAAGTTGAGCATGATGCAATGATTTAACAATGTCTTTCGCCAGTAGAGAAGTAGGTGGTCAGAAGTGTAAAACATATTGCTAGTGATCCAACAATCTGAAGTCTAAGAGTATACCACTATCCTTGATGAAAATAATTATATCTCAATGGATGTGAAAAAAGAAACAGAATCTAGTGAATGAAGGTCTAAGTAATCATCCAAGTAGGATACTGAAGATCTAAGCAATGAATGGAGAAGTGTTTTGAAGCAAAGAAGAGTGATTAATTGTCTAAATGATGCCAAATGGGAGCAAGAGGCAGCCAACTATATAAGTACAAAATGTTGTTATGAATCAACTGTGTTAAAGGGAAATTTCTTTTGCTAAAGAATAACCAAGATAACTTACTCTAGGGGATTTAATAAGAGCATGTGTATTAATTAGCTCCCCGTTGTCTATTGTGGATGATTTGGAGCGGAGGTGAAAATATTTTGGTTTCGAACAATTTGTTAACATCTTAGTGATAAGCTTGATAAACGCCCTTCATTGTGCTGTTTGTGATTTTATTCCGGTGGCTGAGGTGGCAACAAAATGTTGAAAGTGCTAATTTATATGCAGTAGAGAGGTGGGATGGGAAGGAACGGGAACTGGTTATTTTTATTTTTTAGTAAATGTAAATAGATGTCAAAACTAAACCTAGAAACCTGTGACTATTAAATAGAGATCAATATCAGGACGTGGGAGTCTGTTTTGCCCTGAAATGACATCGATTTGTATTACTTAAATCTTCATACCTTCTTTCCAATTATTACAATAAATCTGGTGCCAAGTCAATTCAAGTCATTTAATCAGAGATGGAAGGGGTTTATTGTTTGCCCTAAAACGAGATCTTGTATCGAGTAATACTTTAATCTTCACCACCTTCTTTGATAAGAGTTGTTTGCGAACTGATTATAAACGATTAATGACACAATAGTATTTAATTTTGACTTGTTATGGAATCACGATTGATAATAATTCTAGTGTTTGTATCCCAAACAACCAAGAATTTGGTTTAAGAAACACATACCCAGCAATTTTGAGAATCCTTTTGTAGTTAAATTACTAGCAATTGAAATCTACAAACCACTCTTGATCGTGATTACAATGACAAGTGGAAGTCTTCTTGTTTCATAGCCAGGATACTCTATCTTTTTGAAACGATGAGGACGACTAAGTCCTGCAAGACTCTTTCTGTGTAATTTTTTTGTACCCTCACAGAACAAAGATGTTATTTATTTAACTGTGTCTTGGAGCATCTCCAAGAATGCTCTTTATGTTAAATGATAGTGAAAACACTGTGCTTGTTTGATAAACTTTGCTAATTTTTTTTCAATAGTCAAACTTCAATTTTAACCATACATTTCATGGGACACACCATTTATCTACTTTTCAACCACACGTTGCATTAGCTTTTATCAAAAGTTTTGTCAAACAATTCCTAAAAGTTTATATAGAAAATTATTTGGCTCTCTACATTTGGAGAGTCAAATTCACTCTTTGTTTTAAATTTTACATATGAATTCGTTGGACTCCTAAAAAAATGGATTGATCCTAAATTAAAGAGTACGAGGTTAAAAATGTCTGTTGAGATGTGTAATTTCGTGGTTATTGCTTAATGCATTGATATGGCATCTGAGAAGTCAGTGAGAAATTACTGACGAGGGTGATCAGGAATTCTTCGCAAAAACCAGTCAACTTATAATAACTTAGCCTGCTTTCTTGATCTTTTTGGATTAGCAAGAGTAGGATAGAATACAATACATTTAACGTGGACTGTTATCATGTGGTTGAAAGTTTTATGATCAGTGATCACGTGGAAGAAATCTTACGGAAAAGGCTGAATACGATTACTGTTTTCATTTATACTTAATTTAGTTTTGTTGAAGTCAGCTACCCCTTCCTATTATTTATTTTTACTTTTATACTGGAAATGATGTTTCAGGAATTGGTGAAAGAACAGGGGAACATGAGGAAATTGAGTAGCTACATCTTTACCTTGAGAAGATAGGTGAATGAAATTTATCATGTATTGGATAGATTGAAAAAACGATGACTTTTTCACGAGAACACTTGAACGTGTAATGAAATATTTTGCTTGCTGATTTCAGAAATAATTTTATTAGAGATGGTGTTTGGCTTGTGCTGCTTCATGGTTTTTACTCGATTGTTCATGATCGCTTCTTGTAAATATCCAATCTTTTTTACTGACCTTTACTTTGTGTGACACGGTACAAAAATATAATATGTCATAATTGTTTGAACTGTTTAGCCTCTGAGTTTGTAAATTCTAGGTTTCCAAGATAAATCATTTTGCAGGTTCCAGTGACCGCTAGGTGTTAGCCTAATCCTAATAAAAATGACAGGCTTTTGCAGCTCCATTCTCAGTCGGGAACCAACAATTTATGAGTATTATGTCCACATACACAGAGTGTGTGGGTTTATACTATGTGATAGATTTCAATAAAGTAGACGAGCGAAATAAATACAGAACTTATTGAAATTCCTGGTATACATATTATCCATGGGGTAATTCAAATCACCCATAATTCATGATAAAATAAAAGGGTCACATAAGAGAGAAGAATAATGAACAAAATTAAGTTATTTTTCTCCATTTGGTTAAAACTAGAGAGAAACAATTTGTACTTCTAGGAAATGTATTGCCTGTGTTGAGATGGACTGAATTCATGGCGACTGGTGTTAATTGTGCAGCGGATTGGGCCCACTTGGAACTAGTCGTTTCTCGATGCCAAATCTCATGTCAATCTCATCATCGTGATCGTAAGGTGGCCGTGAGGGTGGCGGCACAAGTGGAGGTGGTTGCTGTTGCCCTGTATATTGTGGTCTAAAATGTAGTGGCCTTTGAGGGGAAGAAAGGGCTCCTGCTGCCATGAGGCAAAATAAAATGGCTACCAAAATCCAGCAACCGGCGGTTGGAGGTGGGCGCTTCATGCAGGCGGGCTTGTTAGAGGGAGAGGACGGTGTAGGAGCGTTTTTGGCACTGCGAAATGGAGCAAGAGGATGGCAAATAGAAAGTTGTATATGGTATTTAAAATTCAAGCAAGTGATCCATGAACTACGTACTTAGCTCCATAAATGGTGTAATCAATGAGGGGTTGTTTTTTGGTACCAGAAAAGAGGCAAAAAGATGTCTTTCTATTAAGGGTGTATGCCAACAGCATTAGGAACATCAAGTAATGGTTCCATTTGATAAATTTTGCTTGTTAGAGAAACACGTTTTGTTATGATAAGCATTTAGGATTAAGATAACGGGATCCAATGGGCGTAGCACCCCATTGAAGATGAGTTGAGACAGTGATGACTAAGATGGAGCATTATTTTCTTATACTTAAAAAGAGGGTTTCCATTCATAAGAGTGACGTGATCTCAATAGAACATGTTAAAAAGGAAAAGAGATTCGACCATGAAGCACAATAAAAGAGTAAATACATCATTCATAAGAGTGATCTGATCCTAATAAGCAAGCGAGCAGAGGGAAGATTGACAAATATCACCCAAAATCTCGAGAGTCCAAAATTTAAAATATTTAGGCGCACTAGCCGCATGATATCGTGACATACATTCATTTGATTGTCTGCGAAGCTAAAGAAAGCTTTTATACTTTTGAATACTCATATTTACTGAATGGCTTGCTAGAATCATAATAGCAAATTCCACTTCGTTAGTGCTTGCGTGGGGGATCTGGAATGAGAACATTGACAAGAGCAAACCATTAAAACACAATTAACATGGCCCATTTTGATTTTTGAAGATTTACTTATTCTTTTAGTAAATGTAGCAAAGAATTGAACCGAGAGCCAAAATAAAAAAAAAATCATGTAGTTGACATTAAGTTCATTAAAAGTGTTGACTTAGTTCGTTGTAATCATAGTTGAATGATAGTGCTACGCCCAATAACCCAACTACCAAAGGCCTCGTGATTTACATAGGGCAATATGGTCATCCTGGCTCTTCTGGATGAGCAATGCAGATTCAACACATTTCAGTTCCTTGGAAGGAGAAGACCGAATAAAAAGATTTGAAATCTTTTACAACATTAATGAGACTTGCTTTTACTTGAAAAACATAGGCAATTTTGTGTGTGGAGACAGTACAGTTGATGAATTGAGGGAAACTAAAAGAATGCCGCTCGGGCAGTTCCAGTGGAAGTGGCGAAGATCTAGTGGGCACTGGGGCCGAGCCGGAGCCACCCATTATTCAAGTGGTTGCTAGGCCTCGTGTTAGTAAACAGTGGAGGAAACCGGGAGTGGGTCACCTAAATTAAAGAGCTATGTTATTTAGCACTATTGATATCAATCACTAGTTTAAATAGTAATTACATGAAATTAAATTATAAATTCACTTAAATACAATATCACATGATTCATTTAATTGAACCAAGTGTGACCATTTAAACTGGTACTCTAGCACCACTAGTGCTGTAGATAGCATTATTCAAAATTAAATACGGATGCCGCAGTACAGGCTGAGGGTGGTTTTATCGGGCTAGGAGCCATTATCTAAGATCACGAAGGCCTGGTTTTGGCTGCTAGTTCATACTTGTTAGAGGCTTCTTTGAGCCTGAAGTTGCTGAGTCAATTGTTTTCAAAATAAGTAATTCTCTTTACGCAAAAAGTAAGAAAAAGGTGACATATATCCCCTGAATATGTTTGGATCTTGAAGATGATGATACTGCACTAAAGAATCTACTCTCAAAGATGAAACCATACGAACGACAATAAATCCAGTGTATTCCGAAAATTATAGTACCATTTTTTTACTCTAGTATCATGTAAGCAATGCATACACAGCGAATACAAGAAGTTACGAAAAAATCACAGCAGAGAATAGTGACTCATTAAGCCAATGACAAACTGCAGATTTATAAAACTTGGGCTCTCTATTTTCCAAGCAAACGACGCCCACGCTGATTAGCACCTTTCACTCGGACAACCAGCTCCTCCACATCGTTCTCAAGTGGATCCAGTGCTTTGTTCTGCCTGCAATGTTAGAAGACAGGTCGTGTAAATACTTGGGATTTTAGAATTCGACATTACATGATTGAGAGAGTCAGGAGTTTACGATGTGTAGTTTTAACTCACCTCTCAATTTCAGAACCCATGTCGATAGCCATATCCTTCAGCTCTCCCAAAATATTACTTAAATCTGAGAGTGCATCATCTTGTTTTACCTTTTCCACCTGTCATAATTCCCATATGAATAATATATCAGTTATCTTATCTATGCATGCATTCAAACACACACGTTCTGACATCAAAAAGGAGTTTAAATGCTTCGATAGAGCTTGCACGAGGGATGTATTAAGAAGTTAATCAAGTTAAGCATTTTAAACAACCAATCCAAAACACCGATAACCTGAAATCCTGCTAAATTTAGGAGCCGTTCGGTTTGCAAAATTACCCGGAATAGGAAGGCCTAGCCACCCAAAACAGAATTCTACCAAGAATAGGACCCAACAACACTCCTTTTGCCAAATCCCAGTCAGTTCCCAACACCTTCACCCCTGACCAACCACTTCTCTTCCATTCCACCTTTCTACCATCAATTCATAATGGAAGACAGAGAACTTGACAAGAAATTCGTCGACTGAGTTTTTGAAGTCATTCTCAATTCAAAAGAATCTGAACATAGAACAATTTGAAATTCAATATCTATTCGAAGTGGAAGGTGAAGGAGAAGAACAGATGCGAATGGAGAGAATGAGATCGTGGGTGCAGGAAATGCGGAAGGGAGTGTGTGGGGAAGATTGATGGAGACATATGTTTTGACAAGGCAGATATAGACATGATTGCGAAGATGGAGTGGAAAAATCGGAAGCTGAAGATAAAGGAAAGATAGTGTCAGTGGAGTTGAGTTGGCAGTGGTGATCTGGTGGATAATAATAGTGTGGATCTAGTGAGAGTTGCTAACAAATTGAAGGATTCATGTCATAAGATTTGACAGTCTTTTGCTGGTTATTTTACCTACCAATACCCTCCCCACTTTACCCAGGCTAAGTTGTACTGCTATGACCAAGTTGCCAACAAATAGAAGATAAAATAAATAAGATCCGTGAGGAGTGACATAGATCAAGTAGGAGGAAGATGATGGTGGTGGGATTAGTAGAGAATTGCCAACAGTAGCCCATAGCTGTTGGCAGTAGTAACTAGTGAGGGTGGAGAGGAATGAGAATAAGAATTCTAACAACTACCCTGACCAACCTTTACTTCGACGAAGACTAAGAATTCTAACAATCTCCCTGATTGATGGATAATTAGGAATGGCGTTTGCCATGGTAAGTTGGTATACCAAAAATGATCGAGGAAAGAGATGGAATGGCCACCGTGTGAACAATGGGCCTTACATCACAAATTGTCAAACTAGTATTACACGTCTAATAAGTTGAGGTGCTTGGGATTACTTCTCTGTCAAGAAACGAAGAAGACTTGACAGCTTTTCATAGACAAACTTGGTAATGCAATCCTAGGTAAGAATGGTTCACGACAATGGGATCCTTTTTTTCTCATAAAAGTAGGGTGACACAGAGGATTTCAGTCATCTCCTCTACCAGCTAAGCTATCCAGACCAAAGGAGATCACGTTATCACGTATTTGAATAGTACCGATTCGAAACAGAATGCTCCTCCATGTCCCCTTTGTATCTTTTGGCTTATATGGAAGGCTATTACTAACATTGTTACACAAAAACTTCATCTAAGAGGAGAGAAAGAGTGTGTAACGACTCATACATCGTGTCTAGACCATTATATCGTACGTATTGTCTGCTTTGGAAGAGCCTAATCCCATCTTACCCCCACAAATTTCTATCCCGTCCCTAAAATTCGAAACCCTTGACATTTCCCTTAAGAATGACTTAGGTTGAATTCTGGTACCAATTGAGGTAGGATGGGTTTAAACTCTCCCAGAATGGACAATACGTATGATATAACGGCTTGGACACAAGACCTAAGTCGTTACACTGAGATAGAGAGAGAGGCAAAAAACTTCCAACATTATGACACAAAAGAGACTTGAAATTACAATTCTCAGCTCTTGGTATAATCCTCAATCACAACATACCTCAACTTTCTGCAATGCATTCGTAGGTTCAGGAGGAGGTGTTCGCATTGTTCGTTCCTTTGTGGCAGAAGTCAATCCCAATCTTTCCCTCTGCTCCAAGTGGTTACCCTTTCTATGCACTGGATCATCTGTGGTAGCATTTAAGTGTTAGACCACAAGTCAAGGGTCAAAGTGAAACGTCAGATTAAAATCCACCCACTCACCCACAACTCATGTGTCAAATAATAGTTTGGTACGTAGTATTAGACATGACTCGACAATATAATAAACAAGATTTTAGCTTCTTTTTCTTCCTCGATACAATTCAATACTATCGAATATCTACCAAACATGACACTAGAAGTCACTGTTCTACACATTTAAAATTGAACTTCTATTGATTATATTGATCAAGAAGACGACAAGTACCTCGAGTGATTACAGGCCCTGTTATTGGACGACCCTTCTTTGGCTTCCATGTTTTTGAGAATATGCCCCCAAGACTTCCCAACAGTTTCTCGCCCTAAAATCAATTAATACATTTAGACTCAATAATCAATCACAGAAAGTGCAATACAGCATAGTCAACAACATTTATGCATGGTCTGAGGTGAAATTGTTTATGCAATCAATATTTCTGTCAAGTACAAACCAATAAAATAACTCCATTGTTTCCTTTTAACTTATCCATCGGTTCAGTTAAGATCGAAGGAAATGCAACTTGCAACAAATTAGCTTTTACATAACTCTTAAAAACATGGATGAACTTGGAGTTATCATTATCACCACCCACCGAACTCTCACCCGAGGAAAAGAAAAAGATTGAACAAATAAAATATTTGAACATATTTTTCATTTAGGCACTTTCTTTCTGCTTTAGTGAATGGAATCGAACTTGAAAGTCCTATAAACAATGCTACAGCAAAGGGGAAAAGGATGGAACTTGTGCATGTGACTTGGGTATCATGTCTTCCAAGAGCTTGTTTAGCTAAGCATAAAACTTACATGTTTATAAATAAACAAGTTTCTAGTCAAAGTCGAAAAAAAAAAGGTTAGATACCTAAATTAATAAGTCCAGGGTTATCTGAACACGATCTGGAATTAAGAGTAAGATTATTCTTTTTTTAAGCACATCCAAACATGCTAAATTATTCATGCCAAACCAGAATACAAGTTGCAAAGTTGAGAAGGCATACCCTACTAAGATCATGGTCCATGTCAGCAGCAACCATGTGAGTTCTTGTAATTTGCTCCCCCTGCTGATGCAAGGTAACTAAAGTTTTAGTAGCATCTTCCCTTATATCCTCTGCAATCTTGAGGCAATTGTCGACAGTCTTTGTAGTCTCTTCAGCCTTATATACAGAATAATTTTCCAGTTCCTGTACACTCTGGCCCTCAAATCCTCCAGAATCACGGAAATCATTCCTGTATCTGTTTCTTTCTGCTGAAGTAATGGAATTTTTATATGACGAGGTTCCCTTAATCTCATCGTCATCAAAAAGCTTTGTACGTGAATTTGGGGTAACTAGAGAAGGATCTGAGGAAGTTCGTCTAGAGGGTTCAAGGGTTTGGTTGTTAACCAAAGAATCGTCATCAAATGGATTAGAACTGAAATTACTGGGGACTTGGTCCACTGACTTGTGTTTAGAAAACCTATGTAAGGGAGATTTCTTATGACCAAACATTTTGTACCAACAAAAGAATGTAGGATGAAATTAGTCTCTCTTTAGCTTAATAACCTGCACATTCAAACAACAAATAAACTCGTCCTAAGTTTCAAAAAGATCCCAGGAAGAAGAGACTAATAGGATTAAACTATGAAACCATAATTAATATCGATAATAATCATGTCCATAAGAAACAAACAGGCTAAACAGTTACCATAAAGATGCCAAGAATTTAACAAATAAACAAAAGAAGAAAAACAAATATTGTACTAGCAAAATTACAATAGATAAATTAAATTAGAATCAAAATCAAATGTATATGGTACCACACTGATGAACTATGAAATCCTATGAAAAAACGAAAAAAGAGACATCGAAAAATTTCCAGTTCCCCTTTTCTTTCTTGATGTTGAAAAGAACAGGCTTCAAGGAATCAATCAAAAGAAGATACCGACAATATTCAAATGGGAAAATGAAAACTAATCAGAAGGCTGCAGGAAAGATCACAGGACCTAATGGATAAATTCAACATTTATTTTTTATATTTCTTTCTAATAAAATCAGAAGAATAGCAAACATTGACACTAGATTTTACATATTTCATAACCCAAAGACTTCTCTTTTCTTTTCCTTTTAATAATTTATGTATTTAATCGATTAGAAAGGAGGCCTCAATCATCCAATTCCCTTTAAGCAGCCAGATAGATATTCAAATATCAAGTCAGTCACAAACCCATAAAATAATCAAGAAATGGGGAAAAATGGTTGCAACATGGTAGCAAAGCTATCAATTTTGACAAGGAAAGAAAATGAATTGTGATCAAATTAATCTTTAAAAAAAAAAAAAATGATTAACCGGAAAATGTGGGAAAACCCATAATATATGTTTACAGAAGACTACAAGATGAAGACTTCGGATTGATCATTCATATGGATCTTTATGAAACAAATAAAAATAAAAATCCAAAGAACGTGTTTTTTACAAGAAGACTAAAAAATGAAGAATTTAAACTGGCACTCAAGTTTAGAATCAACGAGAAAACAAATTATTTAGCAAAAATACACGTGAATACAAATGCATTTCGAATATTCTTAACCATTAAGAAAGAAATCTTGGTGGGAATTACCTGAAATTTCAAACCAAGATGTAAAGGCTTATCTTGGATTGGGAAGAGCGCCGAGAATAACGCCCTTTCTGCTCAAACGCCAACAAATCTAGAGCGAGAAAATCTAGACAAGAAAGGAGAGAACTTTTGGCGATGGAATTAAAGTGGGGAAACAAGAACGAATATATAATTATGAAATCTATGTCAAGAAACTAGTTAGAAATTGCAACTTGCGAAGAATGGTCAAATCTCAACACAGCAGATTTTATTTTATTCACCATTCGTCAACGCGAAAATTCACTCTTGAGAGTTGAAATTCTAATCTGCATTTTTTGCCTCTTAACATTTCACATTTTTTTCCCGGTATTTTTTGTCTAGTAGTTTTTGATACGTCCAAGAACCGGCCCTTTGTCTATCATTTTTTTTTTCCCTGAAATACATAATACGTTATTTAAAAGAAAAAAAAATGGAAAAACTAACGAGACGACGACGACAAGGGATGAAAAAAATGAAAGAATTTGAATTTTCAAAGGATCAAAGAGAAGCGCGTTGGGGTGGAAGACTTTGAGCTGAGTCAATTATGCCAATTTGGACTGTTTCTTTGAGTCTTGAAATCGTTAGTTTGTTTCACGGTTTCATAAATGTCGTTTCTATATCTTTCAAAATTAGTTTTTATTTTATTTTATTTTTCTTTTCAATTGAAAATTTAGTGCATTTCTTCCTGATTATACTACTGAAATGAGTAACATTACTTTACCCTAAAATAGTTGACACCTCAGGTGACCGATCCTTACATTGCGCGTGGGTCTCGTGTGAATAAAATAATGTCCGATCCCTTAAACGTGTGTGTTCGGATATCCAAGATGTCAACCGAAATGTTTGTGTAGCACGATTCCTACTTAAATAGTGACATTTCTAACCCACTTTTCTTGTGGACAAACTTTCCTTTTAGAGCGTCGAAGACTTGAGTACTGCAAAAGTTGAATCAATTTTGGGATTAAAGCGTTAGATGAGACCTTCGCTTACGAATTAGAGCGATGAAATATAGCAATATTTTGATATTTAAATACATAAAAACTAGTTTTAAATATGGGGCATTACAGGCATGCTAAAGATTAAAGAATTAGATACGAAGATGACAAATTAAGGATTAATAACAGTTATTATTGCTTTTCGTCAACTCTTAAATCATTTATTTTTTAACAAATTAAAAGCATCTCATTTTAGTCCCGTGGTTGTACATGGTCAACATTTGAAATACATGAGAGCATTTTCAATCGTGGTGTAAAATTGAGTGTAAGTTGATATTTTCAAAATCGCTTTTACATTTCCATTTACGTCCCAGTGGATCTAAATTCAAATTTTGCTCAAATGAAAAGATCTAAATTCAATTTTTACATCTAGTGAATGTAAATTTATATATATATTTTTTTACATTTTCTGTCAAGAAATACAATTTGCATTTCCTTTTCATCTCACCCATTTGATAGGTTTTCGATCACGTTAAAATATCTGAATCACATTTTAGATCTATTTTACA
>CAIGRL010187317.1:0-24113 GCA_903798325.1 Fraxinus xanthoxyloides | reverse complement strand
TCTTTGAACATAGTTAAGTGATCATTGACTAACGTATCTTCAGATATTCGATGAGAATACAAGTGTTGTTAGCTTGCTGGTCAAGTTCTTTATCATACAAAGTTGCTCCACTTCATCCACAACGCAGCAACACTTCTTTCTTTTAGAACATAATGAAGAATTTGATTTGAAAGATGTAGATGAATTTTAGATTGGGCTTTTGATCCCTACGCCGTTTTTTGTCCTGTGTCCAGATAGCAAGCATCTTATCAAAGCCAATTAAGGCTTCCTCCAAATCTATCTTAGCTAGAACCGCTCGCATTTTCACTTACCATAAGGTAAATCTGGTGTTTCTATCCAAAACGACGTATGAACTTCATTATCGCCATGTGGAACAATCAACATTGATTTGATACCACTTGTTATTGAACAAACAAGATACCGGAATCGCCATAATACCAATTGTTATGAATTTGGATTGCAAGATAAAAACGATAATGAAATAAACAAGAAGAAAATAAGCACCAAGATTTACGTAAAAACCCAATACGGGAAAAAACCACCGTCAGAGGAGAAATTCACTATAATCAATAGCAATTGTATTTACTAGATCGCAATGTACTCAATTGAAATCTAAATGTCTCAAGATGTTGTATGAATGCTTTTCTGTTGTGTTAATTTTTATACACGTGCTATATATATAGTGACAGGCAAGCCACAACCCCATTGCTCGAGCGACCAAATCTTGGGTTGTTTTTTACCGGGCTTCCTTGAGCATCTAACTAGCGATAAACTAGCGAAAATGCGATGACTTTTTCTTTCGGTTCATAATTTTGATATCTGTAAAATCATTCTATGTAAGACTCCAACACCCACTAGAATTTGGGTCAAACCACAACATATGAGCTTTGAAATATATCATGCCATGTGATGTGAAAATATATCATCGGTCAACCCATGATGATCTTTTTTTTTCAAATAATTAATTTATTATAGAAGCACATGATTTATAAAGTTTGTCGAACTTTAAGATTTTTTTTTTTTTTTAAATCTGAACTATAAAGCAAATCAAGCGATATAATTCATTTGACTATATTTTAAGCAAATGTATTATTTGAATTAAAAAATATAAAGCAAATTGCAAGAGGTTGACAATAATGACTAAATTTAATGCTTCTGGATTTCCCTGCATCCGTGGTAGATACAGAGCCAGGGTAAAGTCACTAAGGCAATGGCCTGGGGCCTCCAAAGTTAAAGGGCCTATGAAGAAAAATGTAAAATTTATAACATTATTTGCTCACCTAATTATTTTTTACATATATATATCTTTCCACGTTTTATTTACCAACACGAGACTTTAAATATTCATTTCTTCTTCTTAATCCGAGCTTATGGGATTTCTCATTCAAACTTGAATTTTCAATTCTCCAAAGCATTTGAATTCATTAAGATGCAAACTGTAATTTTTTCATTAAAAATGGTTTTCAGTTTGCTATCAGATTACCATCCGCACAATTTTTGTTACAATAACAGCCCATGCACTATGAGTTACTCATTTTTATTGAAGCAACCATTCATCGTACAAAGTGTATGTTGTGGAATTTGTATATTTGTTTATTTTCAGTAAGCAAACTAGAATTTGTAAAAATTCATTCAATCCCTTAAAGAGATCGAATCAGCTTGAAAGGTATAAAGAATAATTTCCTTAGACCAAACCCAATTTCGAGAGCTGTTTCACAAATTTCTTTTGAAAAATGAGATAGGCTGTCAAAATTAGTGTTGCTTTGCTTGTAGAAAATTATGTTTAAAGCCTAATAATAATTAGTCCCCTAGGACCTCAAAATTCTTGGAGCCGGCTCTGGGTAGACATGAGTTACTAGCAATTCATTCTCCTTAATTTTCCCCAAGTTATGCAAAATATGCTAATACTCCAACAAAAGGTGCGGTGTTGGCAGTTGCAGCCTCAGCCTGCTGAAAATTGTCCCTCGAGTCTGTATATTCATCATTTTGACTTGGTCCTCCAACTATTGCACCATGAAGAACATTAGGGTTTGGTGCATTTCTATGAAACCAAGCGTTGAACCCGCCTTGACAAGTTACCGGGGTTGGATTTTTCTCGATTGACACGATTGATGCTCCTCGATGATGAACCTGATGCGGATACTTTCTTCCAAACCCGACCATGTAACTTATTCGGTTAGGGTTTACCCCAAGTATGTAGTGCACCTAATCGAAGAAAACCAATTAAGAAATTGTCAATTAAAAACCAAGAGATGTTCAATACGTCAAGAAAGGCATAAAACAGTAGATATTTGTCAAAATCAAATGCTAAAACCTTGGAAATGTACGTGATTAATCACCTAATAAGCCTACAATCTTTGAGATTTCAATATTTTTTGGTATTTAATTACAATACCGTTTTAGTAAAGTTAAATTATATGCATGTTGCATAATCTATTGGCTTACAGCATGAGCTTAAGCTTGAGATCAGGTAATTCAATATTAACCATGAATCCTTAGTGGATTATAGCAAGGACAAGTGTTGTATAATTTGAGATGCATAGTAGAATTCATCTTTGACATTGTAGGATATAATATGTATGGTGCATGTTTACGACTTGAGTTAAATCATTTGTACCACCTCCTTTATCACTTGCTTTACTTATGAATGATGTAGCACATGGATGATGATTGGATTAAATGTGTGAGATTGTATCAAGTGTAAATTTGATAAACCATGGTGTAAAAAAAATGTGTATATGTAGCAAGATTGTTACAACTTAGAAGTGAAATTTACTAGAGAGTACTAGCCCTTGCGTGTAATATTATTAAGAAAATGAAGCTCAAACAAGCTCTAAATAAGGAAAAATAATGAAAATCGTTTTTCCAGCACTATCTAGTCTGCTTAGCTTACTGCTTTGAATGCGTAACACAAGAACAAATTCAATCTTGTAGACAAATAAGATACCTGTGATCGGACTTTGCCGATCAGATATTCTGGTCGGAACTTTCCAGCAGGGCACTGGAGGGTATTCTTTGTGGCAGCAAGGACACTGGAATAAGTAGTCATGATAAATGATGCACTTGTGACATACTGAAGGTTATTCCAAGCTTGCCACCAAAGAAGCCCTTTATTAGTAGTTTTCACATTGTTACTACCTTCCTGAATGCAATTGCAGATAAATTGCTCGACATAGTTTTTGTATTGACCCAAATTTCCATTTCCTGGATATTTTCCCTCAAGAATGCCCTGAGAAATTGCAGAAAACACAGAATGCGTTCAGCGAAATTGGATATAAATTATTACGGCTTCTTCTTTCATAAGTTGAACTGACAAAATAATCAACATACGGTCTCCTCTTGCCACGTTTCCTATTTTTATTTCCCTATAACCTAGACGACTACAAGCTACAGAATCACAGTATCATTAGATTCATATACCTTTGCAACGAGGAGTTGAACTCCGACATACTTGTCGTCCCATGAAAACATTGTTCTGGTGCCTCCTGGATTCTTGAAATTAGTGTCGAAATCTAGGTATCTTTTTTCTCCAGTGGCACGCTCTAACCATACAGCAGCCCACAATAATTCATCCTGTGTATTTCACAAAATGTATTTCAAATTTTTGTAGCCAATGAGTTAAAATAATATGCTAAAATGGAATTAAATTTAATTACCTCATATCCACTGCTAGAATAGAATTTTGCAGCCGAGGGAATGCTGTTTTGGTACTGGCCAGGGTGTTTTACAGCAAAATCAAATAACTGTCACAATAATCAAATGTATTAGTATTAATCATTATCAGCTTTACTAACAAAAGCCCATTTTGAGGTCTAGCCTTGACCCATACTAGCTTTTGAAAAAGATTTTCAAATTGTAGACATCTCAACATGTTATTTCATGTTCATACCAAATTTATTTCTATCATATGGTGTATATATTTCTTATATATAGCAATATGATGGTGCACAATTTTTGTAAAATCTAGATAGTTAGCAGAAATAAGACTTTAAACTCGACATTTTTTTTTAACTTAACCTGTTTGGCATGGAAAATAAGTTGGAATGAATATCTAGGGTTTGTTCTTCTAAACGCCAATGCAGCCGCTGCAAATGCAGCCGCAGTTTCCCCANTGTTCTTCTAAACGCCAATGCAGCCGCTGCAAATGCAGCCGCAGTTTCCCCAGCAAGATCAGCTCCGGGATGCTGCTCATCAATCCGATAAACGGTCCTTGGCGTAGTCATATCTTCGGGCCTCATCCAGCACGTATGATCAGAATCACCATCTCCAACTTGACCATAAAGAACATTAGGTTTTGGGTGTGCTTTGATGAAATAATCAGTTCCCCATTTGATGGCAGCCAAAGCATTAGATAACTCTTTTTTGGCCTTAAGTTGTGGCCCAAATTCCACTACACTCCATGCAAGCATCGTCACAGTATAAGCCATTGGAAAACTAAATTTAACGTTGTCTCCAGCATCATAGTATCCTCCCACAAGATCAACCTGTGAAAATATAATAGACATGATTGAAAGATCAATCGACCTTTAAATGTGTACTTAAAATCGATAAAAGGAGTTATTTAGGAAGTGGATACTTAGATATGCGACTAAATCTCTCTAAGGAATCTGTTATTTTGATTTTATTAAGATATAAATAAAAGAAATCAAACCTTTAAACAAAAGGTACATGCAGGGATAGACGCAAACATTTTGAGTTAGGGGCACAATCAAATCTTGTTCTTAATTTATAATGATTCATACTTCATTCCAGACAATATAGATTTACATTAAAAAAATATTTCTTCATTAACATTTTGCTAATCATTTTCATCAATTTGATTTCGAAGAGTTATTTTATTAATATTTTATTTATCACAAGAAAATGCATATATACGTTTAAAAAATTTATAATGTATTTGATACAAATAATCAATACAAGTCATCGAAAGGAAAAACATATAACTAATAATCAATCAAATAAACATAATTCGTTAAATATAAGTCAACTTTGTTATAATAAGTTCAAACATATTCTATATACACAGTTTGATAGGAAAAAAATGTAAATTTAGATTCTAATTACTTAAAAATTTGATTGAATAGTAAAGATTTGTAGTAAATGTGATACTTTGTAGAAAAATTGTAGACAAATTTAAAAAATTAGAAGGTTTATGATTTTGTTAAAATGCAAGAGGAAAAAAGCAAGAGCGAGCAAGAAAAAAGAGAAAAATTCAAATTTATTGTGAGTTTGGCCTATTTGATGGAGATTAAAATCAATTTTTTAGTTATTTTTTATAAAAGTTGAAGAGTTATGGATTCCATAAAATACGTTATTAAAATTAATTGTTAAAATTTTGATTTAAACTAATACCAAATATGACTTTATAATAATAAAAAAAAATTCTCAAAAATTGGGGGGTCACGTCATCCATGACCATGGGTCCGCCCCTAATTATGATGTATACAAGAAAATAAAACAAAAGATCATTTATTACAAAACAACCAAATAATAACTTTTCATCACAAAAAACCCATGTATAAAGTGAGATTTCTTGTATTATAATTTATTTGAATAAAGCTTAAGTTGCTTATTTATATTAAAATAAAATGAGCAAGTAAAAAAGATATATGTACCCCGGCAACTTTGCCATCGTTAAGAGCTGAATTGCCTCGCCAATTCGCACGTTGGTTAGGGGGTAACTTTCCTGATCTTTGTGCTTCGTAGTACAACAAAGATTTGGTTAGGGCAGCTCCATAGTTCACTTTGTAAGCATTGGAATGGACAAAAGCAAGAATGCAACAAGCAAAGACTAAGAGAGACAAACGAGGCATAATTGCAGTTAATTTGAAATGGATATGAAAGAGCCGTAGGAAAATGGCCTAATTTATATAGAAAAATAAAGTCAAATAAATTATTAACTAATTAATTTTTCATTAATGAAATAGAGATTTCATTTGTAATATAACTTCAGATTTCAACCTCAGTTATATTTTGTCACTCAGCCAAAGAAAATTAGTGAGTTTTAACTCGAATTTTAATAGATTTCTCAATAGTTATGAATATTTCATAAATTTCTTAATGAATAGAATTCCACATAATAATTTACATTATATATATAAAAAAAAATCTACATTATAATATTTTTTTATGGGATCTCATGTATTTGAAATATTAATAAAACCAACTTTTTATTTGTATAACCTAACTATCTATGGTGTTGCCAACTCAGATTTTAATGAGTTTATTAAGATTTATGAATTGCGATGGATTTCTTGGATTTGAATCGAATTTCATACAACTCATAAGATTTTTATCATAATGATATATTTTAATTATTTACGAAGTTCACGGATTTGAAATATTAAAACTAACTTTGTACATACCAAAAAAAAAAAAATTTGTCTTAATTTTTCAAAATCCATGAGAATCTATAATATAGCATTTTGTTAAAATCTTATGAATAATGTGTAAATTCCATTCAAATTTATGAAATTCATGAGAATTCATAAATCATTAAAATCTGAATTGATAACAACCCCTAAGTAATTAAGATTACCCAAAAGTTTGTTTTAATATTTCTAATTCATGAAAACTATTAGAATTCACAAAAGTCAATAATACAGTATTATGTTACAATCTTTTGAGTTTTATGGAACCTATTCAAACATATTAAATTCATTAGAATTCAAGATTCTTAAAAAAAAATCATTAAAATCTTATTATTCTGGTCCCTACTCAAACTTTAATATATTTCTTAAGATTTATGAATTTTCATGGGTTTCATAAATTTGAATAGAACTCGACAAAATTGATAAGATTTTAACACAATGCTATATTATAGATTTTATGGATTTCTCGCGGATTTGAAATATTAAAACCGACTTTTTTGGTGTATATCTTAACTCATAACGTTTATAAGAAATTAATGTATATTATTTGAAATGAAACAGGCTACAACATGCATCTGTCCCCAATATTAGATAGTGAACATTTAGTTTTTTTATTTTTTATTTATTTATTTTTTGAAATTCGGTGTCTTAACTACCATTTTTGGAGGATTTGAATAACTGAGATTCTTTGAGCGCATAGTTAAGGTCAAAACGAGAGAATGTTGCATGAATTAAATGAGAAAAGAGCTGTTACCTTGAAATGCTTCACGTAACTAAATCTGTTTTAGAAAAATATTGCTATATCATACATATAAGTCTAATAATTTTATGGAAAAAATGAGGGAAATAATTTCTCTGGATGGCATATAAAAAATATTTATTATTCATAATTTAAAGAAAAATGTCAAAAATAATATGTGAAAAGTCTATTTTGTCCCTTTGCAGAAACGTCAATAAATGTGCAGCCAAGATGTCATCCATGGACCATAATAGAGTTTCGGACACTATCTTGCGACCAAGATTTTAAGTACTATGATGTCGGTTACGTGTAGTTCAAAGCTCATACATAGCTTATCTGAGAAGCCATCTTATTCTATCCACATCGGAAATTCTGATCGGTAAAGTTTATCGATTTTCCTCGTGCCACAAACACATCTTCTGCCAACGTGCAATTTCCTTGGTCTTGCATTCTGCACTTCAAGACATATTTGTGAAGCTTAGCAGGCTTTGAGGAAACAAAATATATTGTACCTACACCTCCAATTAGTTAAAGGTAGGTGGAGAACAAACTTCTCGGTCGATATGTGTCTATGCGAACGCGCAAGTTTCGCATCGAATAACATGCATAATACATGGAATTTAATAAGCTATTATTAGAAATCGTTGCATATTATTAAAATTCGCAAAATCTAGTCAACAATCTCATTTCGATGTTGAAGTAATTCGATTTTAAGTAAAATATATGGTATATTTTTACTTATTTTTTATTTATTGGCTTGTGTTGACCCAGGAAAATGGCTCGGACATGTGGCCAACAAAATAAGTTTTTACGTCAGCTCATTCCCTGCACATGGTAGCATGTCGATAGTCACTCGTGTTCTTTTCCGGTAGGGTTGGAAGCGGTGGGGAGCACTCTGATGGTCAAGTCAATTCAGATCAACTAGAATATGGCCACTGGCAATTAAACAATCGTCAGGAGATGGTTGAGAAAGAGAGTAAATGATAAGTGTATGTTTCTAAGGGTGGAGAAATATTATGAATGCTTAAAGTTACCAATTTAGTGGAATAGAGATCACCTTTTCAGGCACAAAGTGAAAGTATTTATACTAAGGGTGGGGAGAGTAGAGCCGTTAGATGAGAGGACACGTGACATCAGATTCTCAGGGATCATCCCATTCTAGGTATCAATCTATAGGTTGGAGTGCATTGAAGGCTCTGATAAGAGCAGTTGAATTGACCGTTTGAGTCCTCCTTATGTCCAATAAATCAATCAAGGATTTGACTGGAAAGATCTTTGTACAAAAGATCTTTGCAGAGGCGAGACGAGACGTGACAGATCCGTACAGTTTTGTAAATGTGGAGTGTGAGCCTTTGCATCCGCTGTGACTCGCATATGAGTTCGATTCTCCTTTCGGACAGGTGTTCCAGTTCGTCATATGCGTAATCACCTCGTCCTCCACGTGGCGTGATGGAGCTCACTTCGCCTGACACATGGTGGATGAGGTGGCGGGTCTGTGTAGTGGAATGTATGTTACTTAAAACCAGTCAATTTAAAAAATGAAATGGATCTGCTGATGCTAAAAGGATTCATAGGCAATTTATAGCGGTGTTCTAAACGGATGTGAGGCCAAAACGCCAAGTCACTTGACTTGGTATCTTATTTAGCGATCAACGACAATTGTTGACCGCTAATGCGCACCTAGGCGCAATTATGCGCGCCGCGAGCATTAGCATTATTTTTTTTACAATTCTTTGAATTTAAAAATAATTAAATATTAATTTCTTCAGTTTGGTATATACACACAAAGAAACGGAATAGACTTGACACTATCAGGATGAACAATCTTGTCTATATCCAATTTAATGTAAGGTTTGCAAACAAGAAGGGGAGGAAGGGCATAATAGAGACTCTATTAGCAAGTAATGCAATTAGTGCACAATTTTGAATTGTAGAGAGTTGTGATTATGAGGAGTATGATAGGGTGGAAAATGATATCTTAAAACTTTCGAGAGGTACTAGAAATGTTCAGAATGAAATAAGGGAGCCTGACAAAGACGATTTTGTATCGGAAGACATGGATGACAAATTAGATAAAGAAGATGTTATTGAATTGGAGTCCGATAAATAGTTACATAAGATTTAAGTTATATGCTATTTATTTACTATTTTGTATTTAAATTTGAAACTTATATATTTGTTGGAAACTTTGAAAAAATGCATAAAGTTTCTATAAATTTGTTTAAAATATTTAGTAAGGATTATTTTTAATTGATTAAAAATTAAAACAAGAAAACGCGCGCACACACACACACACATATATCTCTCGTCTAGCTCATAACTTGACCTCCACGTATCGCCACGCATTACGCCTTTTATAACACTAATTTATAGTAAATTCTAAGAATCAAGTTCTAATTTAGGCACTCTGACACTTTATATATTATTCACATAATCTGCATATAATGATTCCATAATTATACAGCTGTTTGTTTTTACTCACTTTACAGTTTATTCATAATAAATTACATACTTTACTAGTTTTCGTGTTGCCAGTCAGACTATTACTATATGGATACTGTATACTTGCATTCACATTTCAAAAATTAAAATTGCTTTTGATAATAAATTCCAATTCATAAATTTCATATTCTATTGTATTCAACCTTAGAAAAACAACTATAAAAGGGACACTACTATCTTGAAGAAGCATCAAATATCACTTGTACCAACAAGCAACATGAATTATACCATGTTATTTAAAATCCTTTTACAAATCCTCGTCCTATCAGCCAACCTTCTAAAGGTAAACTCATGTCTTACCCAAGCGTACAAGGTCTCTGTTCTCAACGGACTCCCTCAAGGTTCCAGACCAATTAGGTTGCATTGTGCATCTGGAGATAATGATCTTGGATTTCATACATTAAATGTAAACCAAGATTTTAATTGGAGGTTTTGTGAAAATTTCTTTGTCCAAAACACATTGTTTTTCTGTCATCTTTGGTGGGGTTCAAAAAATAAAGCTTTTGAAGTTTATAACTCCCAATGGGTCTATGATTGTCCAGATGGTTTATGTCTTTGGGTAGCAAAGAGTGATGGCATCTATTTTGAGGGTAGAGGTAATGGAAAGTTGGAAAAGAAGTATTCTTGGGAATAAGAATTAAATTGTGCATTTCTGGAAATAAGAAATTAAATTGTTTATTGCTATTTACTTGAGTAAAAGTTGGCCTTTTCTTTTACCCTGTCGCTTAATTATCTTACCATCTAATCGCTTATTGAATAAGGTTGAAAATAAAATAAGTAATTAATGTAATTAAAAAGGCAAAAAACTGAACTTTGCATTAGAAGAGTTCCCAGAACCGAGTAAAAATGTGACAAGGTCCACCTCGGCCTACTAGCTACAGTAGATGTTGATCCGCTTGTTGGACGTGTCCCAAATATCATCCCTCTCCATGTATGTTAAAAATTAGTGCATCTTACATGGAGTAGTTTTTCTTTTTCTATTTCTCCTTACAAAGTCAAATAATTTAGATCATTTTTTGTAGGTAGACTAAGCTCTTGTTTAGTACATATTAAAATTTTTATTTTTATTTTCATTTTTCTATTCATTTTCAATCACACATTTTTTAATAAAATAATATTTTTCATCACATCAATAATTTTTTCTTTTTTTTCAACCATACTGAAAGTCTCAAAATACACGATATTAACTCAAGATCAAAAGAATCAATACCAAAATAAAAACGATAAAGCAGAAAAATGAAGATTGAACACAAGATATGTTTTGGCCTAAGCCCCGGAGATTCGGCGACCAAATCTAACGCTTACATCTCCCGTTGAGCATCCAAATAATATGAACTTCGCTCGGTTGCACTAATAGCCCAAAAATTGCATAAAGCAATTACAATCAGTTCAAGATTACAGAAATAAGTCACATAGACTTATCTTTACACAGACTGATGGATCGATCACACCCTTAAGGCAAAAGATCAGTAAGATCACAAAGATCTGCCAAACCCTCACAAGACCGCCAGAATCACAAAGATTCAGGTCACATAACACTCAAAGAAACATCACTTCTCAAACGATAGAAGTAGATCTAGGAGATTTACTCATTTACAGGATCAAACACTCAAATGATGCAAACCCTAGAAATGAGAGATTTCTCTAGAAAGACAGAGAGCAGACGAGAGAGAATGGATGCTAGAGAAAATGAATCGATTCATCCAACCCAAGAGTCTCACGCGTGTTATAAGCCAGAAGAGTCTAGAACTTCAATCAACGGTGAGGATAATGCCAAATGTCAACAATCAAGCCAATGTCTCAATAATAGAAGTGTCATTCCAGAAAACACGACTTCCCCTTTAAATTGTTGGAAGCATTCATTTCAACATTGCAATGTAGGGTTCGAGTCTCAATACACACAATCTCCATCAATCTACTATTCTTCCAAAATAGTGTGGCTCAAACACACTCTAGCAAATCATATCTATATATATATTCTGCATCTGATGTAATTACATTGAAGTTTTATAAGCAATAAGTATTTCTCCATAATCCTTTTTTTAAGCTATACAACATACTGTTTCTTCCTTCCTTCCTTCATTTTTTTTTTTTTGGCTTGCTTTGTGGTATCAGAGCCTGGTTGAGGCGCTTTTATAGTTCTTTCTTCTTGTTTGTCAAGTTTTATTTGTCTTCTTGTTCTTGTTGGAGGAGATTGAAAGTTGTGGCGAGAAAGCAATTGTTATACCGGATGGAGTTAGCAAATGGGGAAAATAGTTCAAATACATAGCATGGTGTCAAGAAGCTTGTAGGCACAAACTACAAGTACTGGAGAATGTGTATAAAGGCTTATCTTCAAGGTTTATAAGTATCCATGCTGAAATTTTCAGAATTAGATGCGGATGAGAAGATCAGTGAAGCAAGATTGCAACGGTTTCTCAGTCGAGGATTGAAGGAGTACATTCCTTTCATTACCTTCATTCAGGGATGGGCGAATCAGTCTTCAGTTGAAGAATTACAAAGTTTGCTTTTCAACACAAATGGCAAAGAATTTTAATCCAGATGCTTTTCTCGTCTCAAACGGAAAGGAAAAACACATCAGTAGAAAACAAGAACAATGAAAAATGGTCAAGTGCTGGAAAAGCTACTGATGGCAGCTCACAAAATAACAATCCTATCAAGTGCCATAGGTGTGGTAAAATTGTGCATATGCATATCAAGAAAAATTGTAGAGTAAAGCTTTCTAAAGCACATGTCGCAAGTGAAAATGAAGGAAGAGAAAAACTGAAATGGGAACAATGTTTCCCTACAGAAGTAGCTGAAGGAAGGAAAGATGTTGCTGCTGAATTAATACCAGCTCAAGCTCTTTACAGCCATGAAGACTGAAAAGAGAAGCGGATCATTGATTCAGGTTGCTCTCACCATGTAATAGGAAATGATTCTCTACTTTCAAAACTACGTCAATGTTGGGAGTAAAAGAAGTCCCACATCAGCTAGACATAGGAAATATGATGAGTTTATAAGTGTAGGACAATATCTCCATTGGTATGAAGCCTTTTGGGGTAAAGTCCAAAAGCAAATCCATGAGGGTTTAGACCTAAAGTGGACAATATCATACCATTGTGGAGATATGTGGTGTCCATAAACCCAACAAGTGGTATCAGAGCGGGACCGCTAGAGCATGCAGTGTTGTTATAGGACAATGTTGCGTGTTCTTGAGGAGAAAAGATTCCTGCTTTTCCCAAACTGTCCTCGGGTCTCACCAAGGTCGGGCCTTGTGGTATAGACCTCAATGACCCGACCTCGGCCCCAATAGTTTTGGATAATTGCTAATGTCGGGTCCACGTAGATCGAGTCGATCCCCTATCTTTCCCTAACCTCTACCTCACATGTTCCCCCTCATCGTACACAACTAGGGAATACTACTCCTATTCAAACACTAACCCGCTAGATTCCCATAAAGTCTCACCATACCTTAAACAAATGCAATCCTATCACAGCAAGAACGCCTTTAAAAAGGGAAGTTCAATTCTTCTAGGACTCCACGGCCAACATCTATAAATACCTAACATGGCCTCCTCATTCAGGTACGTTTTCATAAACATTCATTTTAAGTTTTCCTTGAGCACTTGTCGGATTTAAGCATCGGAGGGCGACGAGAACATACATCGACGTCTTTGTTTCAGGTGTTGAAGATCGGATCACGCGGAGCTTTGCCCATGTACGATTTTTTGGTAGCATCACATAGCTTTAATAAAATTGCAAGTCAAATATCCAATCTTCTTACAATATCATATTTAGTCCTTTCATTTCCAACAATATAAACTAAATCCCTAGATTCCTTTATATATTATTTCTAGCCCTTCAAGTATTAGCAAATACCAATTAGGCCCCCTGAAAATCATTTATTCAACTTAGTCCTTATTTGACTTTGACTTTGATGGTTAAATTACTTGACTTTCACTATAAATAAATTGGGGGGGGGGGGTGTAACGCGTCATCTCAGTTTTGACATAGAGAAAAAGGAGTAGCCATACTGCGGGAGACCATGGTACATGCATTCTAGAGACTGACAAATTCCTGAAACACTATTCAGAACAGAGAATTCAAAGGATACAGACTCAAGGGAATGAAACAGAAATAATACCATCATGCATGTAAGTGCCTCCTGGATTTATTATTCCTTTCGAAACAGAGATGAGAAATTCTACTATTCTCTATTAAAACTATGAGCACCAAAAAGCAAATTAACCGTAATAATTCATATGAATTAGAAAAATACATAACAAATTGCAAGGGGTTGACAATGAGGAAATTCAAATCCTATTGATTTCCGTATTTAGTGTTACATGATTTTGCAGTAATTAATTTTCCTTAAGTTGTCTTTAATGATGCAAAATATGCTAAAACTCCAACAAGAGGTGCGGTGTTTGCAATTGCAGCCTCGGCCTGCTGATAATTGTCCCTTGAGTCTGTATATTCATCAGTTTGACCTGGTCCTCCAACTATTGCACCATCAAGAACATTAGGGTTTTGCGCATTCCTATGAAACCAAGCGTCGAACCCGTATTGGCAAGTTATCGGGGTTGGATCTTTCTTAATCGACACGATTGATGCTCCTCGATGATGAACCTCTTTCGGATAATTTGTTCCAAACCCGACCATGTAACTCATTCTGTAAGGGTTTAACCCGAGTATGTAGTTCACCTAATCAAATAGAACCAATAAAAAAAAAATGCCAGTTAATGAAAATGCATGGTCTTATTGAAACTAATTAATTCCTAGCTAGGTAAATCATGACTGAGATGTTCTCTACTTCATGAAAGACATGTCTGTCAAATGTCAATATATGTCAAAATCATATATGCTAAAACCTTTCTATATAAGTGAGGTACATATCCAAATAAGCTTACAATTTTATGAGATTTGTAGCCTCTCTGCCATAACTTAAAGGCATGTTCGACATAGAATTTTTAAGAAAAAGTTTTGAGAAAAAATATCTTTTGAAGAATATGTAATTAAAAAAAAAAAGTTACGGCTCCACATAAAAAATTATTAGAGCAAAAAATTTATGATAAAAATGAAATTGACGAAAAATGAGTTTTAAAAAATCTCTACAAAACGAGAACTTAAAGAAAACGGTGCACATGTAAGAGTGAATAAATGACTTCATTTTGCATGTGAGATGGCGTGTTAGAAGATAAAATTTAAATGATATACATGTTAGTTTATGTAATAATTTAAACTTTTAAATCAAATCATTCAACAATAATAGTTAAAAATCGTTAGTGCAGCAAGGACGAGCATTGAGAATCCATCCTCTGTATTGTTGGATATGATAAATGGACTTTACTAGGCACTAAGCCCCTATTTGGGGCACATTTTTAATCCAAAAAATGAAAAATATAGCCGTTGAAAATGAAAAGGCGACCACTTTTTTTACCTTCATCACATAGGTGGGATCCAAATTTAACAGCTAACGGTCATATTTTTTCTTCAAATGAAATGAAAATGTGCTCCAAACTGAGTGTAAACAAGGAAAAGGAATTAAACTGATTTTACTAGATAGTAGTAATTAAGGAAAATGATTTTCCAGTAACTATCAAATCTAGTCTATTATAATTTATTCTAGGTCACCAATGCATACACGGAAATGTGAAAAATCAGTTCCGTGGCACGATCTATTCTATCAATGCACACAAGAGTAAATCCAATCTTTTATATAAATATTATACCTGTAAACGGACTTCGCTGATCAAATATTCCGGTAGGAAGTCGAGATTTCCAGAAGGGCACCGAAGGGTATTCTTTGTGGCAGCAAGGACACTGGAATAGGTAGTCATGATAAATGATGCACTTGTGACGTACTGAAGGTTATTCGAAGGTTGCCACCAAAGAAGCCCCATATAGGAAGCTTTTACATTGCTACTGCCTTTCTGAATGCAGTTGCAGATAAATTGCTCCACATAGTTTTTGTATTGTCCCAAATTTCCATTTCCTGGATATCTTCCCTCGAGAATACCCTAACAAATTGCAAAAAAACCAAAAATTGGTCGACAAAATTGAATGTGAAATACGGTTTATTCCTTAAAATCCGTCGAACTGGATAAAATAATTGAAAAGGTCCGTTATATGTTTTTCTGAATTGTGTCAACTTCACAAATATATCTTTAAAAGAGGGATTCCAAAGGTTGGACGTAAACGACACAATGCTAAGTGTTACTACAATATTAAGAATTACAAATGGTCATAGGGTGGCTTCAGCTGGAAATGAAGTTTAATTTGTGGACTTCAACTCACAATCATGCCCAGACTACTATGTCGAACAAACTATAAAGTGTAATGGAGTCGGGTATTGGTTGGATTCTTCCCAAAAAAACAAACATTTTTCGATCATTTTGTATCATATTTTCAAATGAGTAATGCTCTTCGTAGTAACTACAAACAACACGTTCACATGCATCATTAGATTCTTATACCTTTGCAACGAGAAGTTGAACGCCGACGTACTTGTCGTCCCATGAAAACTCTGTCCTGGTGCCTCCTGGATTCGTGGAAGTAATGACGAAATCTAGGTATTTTTTTTCTCCAGTGGCACGCTCTAACCATAAAGCAGCCCACAATAATTCATCCTGTACAAATCAGAGAATGGATATCAAACTGTTTCGTCCCATGATATAATATATAACCCATTAATCAAATCAGGGCATGTTTAGCGCAACATACTAGATCCGATAAGGATTAAAATAATCATAACTAAACCTTATTCCGTGTTTGGTCATATAAAATTAATATGTTAGATAAATTAAGAATTAGTAAATTGGATTACATGAATTTACTTACCCCTCCAATGATTTCCTCTCTAATTTAATACTGCACCGTTAATGTAATAAAATCTAATTGAATAGTTACCTCATAGCCACTGCTGGAATAGAATTTTCCCGCCGGGGAAATGCTGTTTTGATACTGGCCAGGATGTTTTACAGCAAAATCAAACAACTGCCACAAAAATCAGATGGATAATGGATTATTATTGCTACAACTTCTTTAATAAAAAGCCGTTCAGTGGTCTAGACTTAACGCTTATTGGCATATTGGAAACTGATATTGAAATTTTAACACATTTTTTCACGTACATATAAAATTTGTTTCCTCCAATCAAAGTTTTTTTGCTATGCATATTTTCAGTAAATATAGCAAGGAGATGGTGCACAATTTTCATAATTCAGTACAACGTTGGACGTCTAATCCAAAAATAATTTTGTTGGAATGAGAATAAAATGTATCTATTTTAAATCAATAATTCTACTTGTACATGATTATTTGACAAATTTTTTGACAAAACGTCACTTGACGGCCTCCTATTGGGGGGCGCCTGGGGCAGGGGGCCGGCCGCAGGCTCCCCCAATAGGGGGTCGCCAAGTGACTTTTTGTCAAAAAAATTGTCAAATAATTATGTACAAATAGCATGGTTCATTTTAAATCTTGCCATCGAACAATTAAGCGTTTCTTATTCAAATACTATTGCACCTAGTATTGCTCAATGGTTGTCAGTCGATGTGCACAAAAACACAAAAAAGAAAGAATAAAATCATATCGACACAAAAACAAGTAAACCTGCTTGGCATGGAGAATAAGTTGGGCTGAATATCTTGGGTTTGCTCTTCTAAACGCCAATGCAGCAGCAGCAAATGCAGCCGCAGTTTCCCCAGCAAGATCAGCTCCGGGATGCTGCTCATCAATCCGATAAACGGTCCTTGGCGTAGTCATATCTTCGGGCCTCATCCAGCACGTATGATCAGAATCACCATCTCCAACTTGACCATAAAGAACATTAGGTTTTGGGTGTGCTTTTATGAAATAATCAGTTCCCCATTTGATGGCAGCCAATGCATTTGCTAACTCTTTTTTGGCCTCAAGTTGTGACCCAAATTCCACTACACTCCATGCAAGCATTGTCACAGTATACGCCATTGGAAAACCAAATTTAACGTTGTCTCCAGCATCATAGTATCCTCCCACAAGATCAACCTGTGAAAACATAATAGATGTGCATGAAAGCTCAAACAATCTTTAAACGAAAGGGTATAGGTACCAAAATCGACAAAAAAACCAGTTACTTGGGTAGTGAATACTTAGATGCTAGAGATAAATCTGAGTAATCCACTATATTTACGTTAAAAGTAAAATTTCTTGAAATTAAAAAAAAAACATCGAGTATGCATACCCCGGCATCTTTGCCATCGTTAAGCGCGGAATCGCCTCGCCAATTTACTCGTTGGTTAGGAGGTAACTTCCCTGATCTTTGTGCTTCATAGTATAACAAAGATTTGGTTAGGGCAGCTCCATAGTCGACTTTGTAGGCATTAGAGTGGACAAAAGCAACAATACAACAAGCAAAGGCCAAGAGAGAGAAAGAAGACATAATTGCAGTTAATAGGGAATGAAAAGGAAAGAACCTTGGGAAAGTGGCCTAATTTATATAGAATAATCGAATATGTGACTAAATGAATTTTTTCCTTTGATGAATAACTTAAGGGTTTCAACATTTAGTATGTTTCGTCAATCTGCCAAACAAAATAGTATTCTATAATTGCTTTTCTTATGGTATGATGAATATGTATTATGGAAAGTTTTAGTGTGGAGTGGAGGATTGAAAGGTAAAATTCAAAATTATCCGTTAATTAAGTATTATTCTTTAATTGAAGAAATTGTAATCTCTCATTAATTTTAGCAATTAAAATCATTACTTGATAATTATTATATATGAATTCATATATAAGGAAATGTTATTTTTTAATCTAGCTACATTTCTAAATAATCAATTATGCTACAAGTACATAAAAATGTTAACACGGACAACACATAGCATCGAATCATTGGAAGATGAAAAAAAAAAAATCAAATTTCACCACATCTGCATTGTACGAATTTGGTATGGAATTTCCTGTACTTGAAGCATTTTCCCTAAACAACAGATTATATTGAATATCCAAGTTGAATTTTTTGCATTCAACCCAATTTCTTTTTTTTTTTTTTTTCGGGCGACAATTGATCATTCCTATCATTTTCTTTATATGAAAACAAAAGGGAAGTGCTCTTGTATCGAGCTATTTGACAAATAACCATGGCCATATTCTTCTTTTTTAATTTTACATTAAATCTAGACCATTAGATTAATTCTAGTTAAGAGTTCGAATCCCATGTCGTAGTTTGTCGGTCGAGCTTGTTTGCCTAGTGCGATTTATCTCTCCTTTGTGATTTGTGGACTACTGCACATGAAGCGTGGTTTACCCAGTGCGCACTCATGGGTAACGTCTTCGAGTTCCTACGTCAAAAATAAATAAATAAAATCAACGGTCAGTTCATATAGTGTTGGTGCCATTTTTTGTTGAGATGAAAAAACAAATGAAAAATAGACTCTTTAATACAAAAATATTCAGAGAAATAGAAAAAATTAAAAATTTTAAAAACATATTTTCTTTTAATGCCCATGCGAAGAGTTTATTAACATAAAGTATATGAATGCACATCATAAACTATTAGAAACTAATAAGTAAATGTAATTGAGACGTACATTTCTTATAAATATAATAAAATTTACTTTTATCCTGTAAATAAATTACAATAATATGATATTTTTTATACAATTACAAATATTAACATAAAGTAATAAAAGAAAATGAAGGAAAATGAATTTTTAAAGAAAACTTTTAAAAGATATGTTAATTTTTATATTCTCACTGTTTGTTTTATTACTTTAGGCAAGTTTAAACTATATAAGTTTCTCGTAATATTTCATAAATATAAGCATTTTTTTCATCTCTTTACACGTCTAAGCTCATCCCCCAACTTTCCCCGCCATCCTAATTGTTTTGGTTAATTTTAATTGATTGTTTTTCTCTTTTAATGATCTTTCTGTAGCAAAGTGAAATCATGAAAAAATAATGTAATTTATAAAAAATAATTGTGTTATATTTCTCTAGTGGCTATTTGTTTATCACAATTATGGAACAAGTACGAAGAAGGACGGGAACTTTAATAAACGGGTGATTTTATTAATTCATTGAAGTTTAACTGTGCAAAAATTGCACTGCAACTTGGAAATAAAACGTTGTTCAAGAGACCAAAAGTGAACTAGAGACGTTTTAGTAGATTAGGAATTAATTAAAAAAAAAAAATCATATAACATAGAGACTAGACCTAAATGTATAAAACGAATTGAACTTCACCACGAATCATATCAAGTCGTATCAATTCGCACGTCCGGTGACACAAGACGGATCTTAGCCATATGCTAAAGGAAGTTCAAATTTATGTGATGCGTCAAATCAAATACGTGTCTTATTTAGCCACGTGTTAAACTCGACGTAAGTGAAAAGGGTACCACTATTCCTCTTCACTGGGGTTGAACCCAAGTCTACATGGTTGCACAATAAACATCCTACATGTAAAAATGTTAAATTTTATTTTTAAACCAAAAATGTAATTCATGTATTTTCTTAAAAAAAAACCCAAACATTTCATCTTCCTAATACCATTAAAGAATGAATCTACAAAATACATCTTAGTTTCTCTCTCTCACTTTCTCCACCACCACACTCCGACGATGGCAAAAGTTATTAAAGAGGAGGCTTGAATTTCCAGTGGCACCACCGACAACGGAACCACCTCCACCACCACACTCAGTTTGATATGGGTGATGTCCTCATCGATGATAAATCCATTGGTTTGCACTCTTAGAAGCCTTTAAATTGCACTTTTTAAAACAATTTACATAATTGTCACTTTTAAAAGTACTTATGTCATGCTAATTAGATAATTTTTACTCTCCCGTAATGGAGTCTACGACCCATTCTAGATTTTCAATGTCAAATGGTGGATTAACATTGGCGGATTAAGCTATAATCTCTAAATGAATATGTATTTTATTTCAGAGTGATATTAGTCATTAATTATTGTTTCTAATTAATATATTAGTCGTCAATTACTACTTTATATGGTTTTAGTCATTATTTTATGCTTATATTCTCATAGATTATAAAGCGATTGAGATGTTGATAGAAGAAGCCAATATGTTGGATACAAGTGATCAAGAATATGTGGATAAACACAAGTCAAATAAGAACTTGGTCGGTGAAGAAATTATTCAAGCACCTGAGGTTGGGATGACTTTTGAATCACTAGACGACCTTTTTGGGTATTATAAACAATATGGGAAACAAGAAGGCTTTGGAGTTAAAAAGAGAACAACACGATCATTTGGAGATTTGACATTTGTTTGCCTGTCATGTTGTCAAGCCAGGAATTCAAAGTTTGTAAAACAAAATTACCTCAATTCTAACCCATTGAAGAAACTCGGGTGCAAAGCTAAGGTTAACGCTTCTGTATTAGAAGATGGAAAGTGCAAGATAAATTCTATTAGATTGGAGCATAATCGGGACTTGGTCTACAGAAATCACGATTTTATTCATGTAATAGAGAAATTAGCATAGGTGCTAAGAAATGACTTAAATTAAATGATCGAGTTGGGATTGGATTGGCGAAGAATTATCAATCATTTGTTATGGAAGCTGGTGGTCATGATAATGTCTCATTTTTGGAGAAAGATTGTAGAAATTACATTGATAAGAAGCGAAAATTACAACTCGATGTTGGAGATGTTCTAGCAATCCACAATTATTTTGTTCGGATGCAAGCAAAGACTTCAAACTTCTTTTATATGATGGATTTGGATGATAATGCTCGAATTAGGAATTTATTTTGGGCTGATGCAAAGAGCGTGGCAGCTTATGAAGAATTTGGTGATGTAATTACATTTGACACAACCTACTTGAAAAATAAGTATGACATTCCATTTTCACCTTTTGTTGGTGTAAATCGCCATGGACACTAAATTTTATTTGGATGTGGGTTACTATCAAGTGAAGACACTGATATCTTTACTTGATTGTTTCGTACTTTGTTGGCATGCATGTTTGGACGTACACCTTGTGCTATAATTACTGATCAAAACAAAGCAATGCAAAGAGCTATTGAGGTTGTGTTTCCTAACACCCGATATAATTGGTGTCTATGGCATAAAATGAAAATGATACCAGAGAAATTAAGCGGCTACAAGTTGTACGAAAAAAATAAAACGTGTCTTGCATAGTGTTGTTTATGAATCGTTGGCGAAAGAAGAATTTGAAGAAAAGAGGGAGCAATTCATTACTAGTTCAACCTTCATGAAAATGTTTGGTTAGATAATTTGTATAAAGAGAGGCATCATTGGGTTCCTACATTTGTAAAGGACACGTTTTGGGCCGGTATGTCAACCACACAACATATTGAAAGTATAAATGCATTATTTGATGGCTATGTAAATTCAAAGACAACATTGAAACAATTTGTCGAACAGTGTGATAATGCTTTAAGAAGCAAGGTTGAGAAGGAAAACCATGATAATTTTTAGTCTTTTACTACATGGATTCCATGTGTAACACATTTTCAAATAGAAAAGCAATTTCAGAGTGTATATACTAATGCAAAGTTCAAAGAATTTCAATAGAGTTGACTGAAAAATTATATTGTGAAGTTTCTTATGTTGATGAGGAAAATGGATTGTTTAATGTAATTGAGGATATATTGGTTGGAGATGAACCGAAAAAACTCAGTCCATTGTTTTTTGCAATGAAGAGGGAAATGAGGTAAAATGTCATTGTCAATTATTTGAATTTAGAGGAATTTTATGCAAGCATGCTTTATCAGTTCTTTTGAAACGTAATATCAAAAAGTCCTTGAACTTTATATCTTAATACATTGGAGGAAAGACTTAAAATGGTCTCACACGAAGGTGAAAGTTACCTATGATGATTGGAAAGACAATGAGGAGGCTTAACGTTATCACAAGTAGCAAAAGAAACTAGATGATATTGCAGATTTGGCTGTCACTTCTGATGAGAATTGTACCATATTATTGAACATGATGGATGATTTTCTAACAGAAATAAAAAGAAATGAATCAGCATTGAGGAGTTCTTAGATGAGTACTAATGCCACTATGAGTAATATTGATTGTTGTGATAATGTGGGTGATTTTTGTAAAGCTCCTGATGAAAGCAAACTTAATAGTCCCTTTGTCGTTCAAAGACACGGACATCCACCCAAGAATAGAAGGGTCTCCAATGTAGAGAAGTTTGTTTCCAAGAATAAAAAATGAAAAGAAAAAAAAAAACCCAAGAAAAACTCGAGGTACATAATTATATATCATCTTCAATTGTAGTTAAAAAATTGTAATTTACTTAAACATGCAAAATTTATTTACTTTCAGCCTAAAGCAACTAAACAGGATGTTTGTATGCACGTTGAGGTTGGCACACAAGATAGTAAAAGTATACAAGTAAAATTTGATACTAGCTTAATAGTATTCAATTTTTACACTATTTTGATGATATTTTTTAGAATTTAATTCACTTTATTGGGTTTAGGAGCAGGGAACAGAAGTATATAAACCTTATAATTTTCAAGTTAATGAAATAGCGAGATTCCAGCAACACATTCCTTACTCTCATCACTTACCATCTTATGCTTCAAGGCCTCCAATTTTACCTAATTCTATATTCAATGCTCAAGGTAAGAAAAGTTCCTTATGTACTATTATTTGATTATTTCGTGTCTATGTTAATATATTTCTTTGTTCTTACTTTTTGTATATATCAGGTCCTGTCTATGATCCATATACACATAATGAAGATGCTACTCATTTGTAATCTTGATTCAGGTAATGGAAATTTACCACTTATATGAATCATCAGCATTTTATACTCAACTTATTATACTAATGTATTTTTAATTTTACAAATGACAGGACAAGCCTTTAGAAGTGAATGATTTGGTCAAATAGAAACTACCAAAAAGTAGTTCAAAACGTTTTATTTATAAACTATTGGGTATTAAATGTGAGACTTCATATTTATTGTTGTTATTGTGATGAAGTTCAAGACCCTGAGGGGTAGCTCAATTGGTTAGGTGTTGGGTTTGCTCCCCAATGGTCACCAGTTCGAGTCCCCTCAGGGCCACTGAGGTGAGAAACAGCTGTAAATTTCAGGGCCTCGTGGGATTAGTCGAGGTGCGCGCAAGTTGGCCCGGACATTCACGGTTATCAAAAAAAAAATTGTAATGAAGTGCAAGAGTGAGATCAATGTGTTTTGAATTCCAGAATCACATGTTTTGTAATATTGTTACGTTTATTACTAAAAGCCAAAATGCTAATAGGATGTGTCATTTGAAACTTTATTGTCTAAAAGTTATGATATTGTTGTCTGTCTAACAAATTCATAGGATTTACCTGTAACACGTTCTTGATTAATTTGAATGTTGACATGTTTTCCCTAAAAAACTTATTTATAGCAACTCAAAATCGGTAAGTCATCATTTGTCAATTTGCAGCAACATTCACTGATAGAATTCATATTTTTTTTTTTTTTTGATACCCAAGTATCCCAACTTAGCCAAACTAATTCTTGGACCTCTAGCCACCG
>CAIGRL010187303.1:0-10694 GCA_903798325.1 Fraxinus xanthoxyloides | reverse complement strand
TTATCAAACTCTTCAAAATTGTAAATCTCTGCAGCTCTACTAAACAATGCAACAATGTTACTGCCTCAATATTTAGTTTTCAGGTTGCCCTATATATGTTACATACAATAGCCAGACGTGCTTTGAAAAAAACTTCAGCGATACAATTTATTATTGATTGCTCTCGGTCAGTTACAAATACAAGGTTCTCGACATCCCCTATTACTTCTCTCAACTTGGTGAATTACCAACACAATGCTAGATCATTCTTCCCATCGACTATGTCGAATGCAATATGGTAAATTTGGATGCAACATTTCAACATGTTCCAATAATCAACTTGACTTCGTATCTAGCTTTAAAGGTTGTACCATCAACTAGAATTAGGGGTCGCATCGCACTTCGAAAATCCCTAAATGCATTGTCTAAGAGTCATGAAGAAATACTTGAAACAATACTCACCAACCATCTCGATAAAAAATGTCGAGCCATAATTAATTATCCCCATGTTATAACAAAACCTTGCCAATTCAGTATAACTCTCCTCGACCAAACCCATTACCACCCCATACTCTCAATGGACGTTGTTAATGATGTTCGAAGGTCTGTATATCATCCGTACGTCCCAAAACTTGTGCGTTATTTGTTGACCAATAAACCACGCTCGAGTTTGCATGTGATCATTTTGACGAATGCTCACTTGACAAATATGTTTTCGTGTATACGTGCAAACTACAAATGACTCATTCGTGTCTATCTTCGTCGCTCGCAAATGCCAATATCATCTATCGTCAACGCTAATAATTGTGTACGTCGACTTGTTTGATTTCTTTACTTTAAACTCAAAGTTATGTTTCCATCCAATTTGATGCACAACTACCTGCAAATCCTTTTTTTTTTTTCAAATAGTCAATCGACATATAAATCTTCAACATTGGGAACCACACGCGAACAATTAGAAGACCTTACACTCGTTCCACTGTGTGAGCTCCCACCCGACTCATATCTCCAACAGAATAAAACAATCAAATTCTTATTTATAAATTTATTTTCGTTCTCATTATCATAAACTACCGATAGAATTATGTGTGTAACAGTAGGATCATGGTGATGAATAACTTTCTCTTGAATAACCACATTATCCTCACGAACTATCTCCATGGGGTCCCAAAAATCATTCACATTACGATCCCCTCCATCGGGATTTTCGTGTCCAACCGTCTGGGCTAGCTGTTCTTCATGACCAAATGGTTGGGTTGATCATTTTACAGGCAGCCATGAATCTGTCTGAAATAATATACATACAGATGAATATTTTTCGAATTTGATCAAAAAATTGTAGATATATTTAAGATATGTGAAAATTTATCTACCGATGTCGAAATAAAATTTAACGATTAAAACATACTAATTTAACGAAATAGAAATTAAATATATGTAAATATACTTACCGATTCGAAGTGATGGCTATGAACAATATTTTTTTGTATATCGTTTGATAAATTTAAGAGATTTTAAGGTTGAAGCATTGAAAAATGGAAGAGTTTTTATCTGTGTAGGAGTAAACATATAAAGAAAATGACTTGATTTTGAAATTTTAAGTGAGAAGTGTATGATTTTTACTTTGTAAATTAAAGGGTATTATTGTAATTTAAATAACAACATATTTTTGTAATTGTATAACATTTTTAAGGGTATATTTGTCTTTTAATCATTAAAAGACTGTTGTTGTGAATGACAAAGAAATTTGGCTTACTCAGAAAATGGTTATGTTGACATAGCTAATTTTAAAAGTGTTAGGAAGGTGAGTTTTTGGGTTTTTTCATAAAAGTCCAATGGCCGGTGGTTTCATCTAAATTTTGGGCCAGCGGGTTTCTATAGAACGGCATATTGTTATGCTGGAAAAACGAAAAACAGAATTAGAAAAACTAGCCAAAATATAACTAGTGAAATGTTTCAAAAATCACTCAACTTATACTATGATCAAAGACTGCTCACTGAATTTCAAACTACTTCAAATTATCACTAATTTTTTCCTCTTGCACTCTATCAATCATCCTCGAAAAATCTGTTAACTTAGTGCTGACGTTGTGGGCGAAATTCTAACGTGACATTTAACGGCGGTTAAATACATGCCAAATCTGAACCCAAAATATTCAAGTCACATTTAAGATATTTTAAAACTCAAAAAAAGAAAAAAGAAAAAAAAACTGAAAAATCTAAACCGTGTTCTTTAAAAAGTGGGACAGAATGACAAACCTGTTTTTAACATTAAAAAATAAAAAAATATAACTAAACAACTCACAGAAAACCCGAAATCAGAACCCAAATGAGTGCCAAATTTCCAATTGACTCCAAATTCTTCTGCTTCCATCTTCTTCTTTCTCTATGCAAAAAACTCCGACGACCGGAACTGCACCGAAATGCCTCTAGCTGGCTTCATTCTCACGTCAATATTATGCTTCTAGATGACAAAAGGGATCTCTCGTGACCACGCCTTCGAAAATTCCCCCCTAATAACTTTTCAATCTCTTGCTTCAATTGTCATTCACCAATATCAATCGAAGCCTCTTTCAAAAGGGTTACGTTAGAACACTGGTATAAGTTGAGTAATTTTTGAAACACTTCCCTCAAATATAACCATGTTAAAAAATTAATCTTTAATGATTTTGAATATCTAATTGCAATGAAGATAATCCTATGAGAATGTCTTTATTTTTTGAACACGTTTTGTTATTTGAAGGTTTCTGGCAATTACTTTCATTTGACGCATTTTCATCACAGAAATTGTTTACAAACCTAATGCAATTATTCTTCTGTATAATTATAATTTATGGGCCCCTAAAACTTATGGTACGATTCCAGTTAGCTTAATTTTATTTACTTTTTGCAAATATATTTCCTTTCCCTTTATTTCATGGTCCCCATTATTTATTTTATTTTCTAACTTGAGCCAAACCCAACACTTTTCACCTTGACTTAATCTTCAAATCCATTGATACTCATCATCATCACACCCCTTTGAAAGAGTAGGTGCCATCGTTCTTCAATTAATTGTAGTACTCGAAATCAAATTCAATGACTCATCGAACTTGAAATTTACAATTTGGTTTCTTCGTACTGTAATCTTCAATTTTCTCATCATTGACCATAGAAATCGTCTTGGTCACTTTTCGCAATCTTTGACAACGGAAGGCCTATTCTACATGACTCGATCCCCAAAACTTCGTGTCCATGTGACTCGATCACTGTAGCTCTACTTCGATGTTAGTCAATCTGTATAACTAGATACAGTTCATTACTACAACTCTACCTTTGTGTGACTAGATCACTATCACAGCTCCATCTTGGTGCCCATTCATCACCAAGGTTCCACCTCAAACTTTGAACTTGCCATCATCTCACCTCACGCGCAATTTCAGAGTTTGAACCATGCGTTGGGTTCACCAAATGTAGCAGAAATAAATATAAAAAACGAGACGAGAAAAATAAAGTACGAATCAAACATAGATCAACAAACTATCAACAATATAGGAGAAGGAACTTTATTAATTGAGAAAAATCACTAATACAATTTCTCTCTCACCCTCACAAATCCTTCCTACACAAAATTAGAATGCTTGACATACTCCGCATACCCCCACGTACCATTTTTACTAATTTTTCTTCCCCTCTACTTTATGACGAACTCACCATGACAGTCTCCTATTACCTCCTTATTCACTCGCAATCCACCTCACAATACTAAAACCATCGTCACATAATGGGCACGCGCTTTCTTTTCTCTCATTTTATCCTTTCTCTTGAATTCTAGTGCTGCACGTGAATTTCTCAACTTTGTGACATATTTGTGAGGTAACAACTTTTTACGTATTAATTTTGACATTTTAAACAACCAATGTCATAAAATTTTGACACATGAAGATGTCAAGAAAGTTGTCCACCACAACTGTACAGCTAGTTTAATCCATTCCAATATATATGCTCATGTATATTTATAATATTGGTCCCCTAAAACTTTTTTAAGTTTCTAGTGCCCCTAATTTTATTTCCTTGTTGCAAATATATCTTCTTTCCCTTCATTTCCTCTTTTCAAAAGAATACATGAGACTGCAGCCCTTTTCTTTCTCACAATTTCATAATTCTTCCTTTATAGACTGTTGTATTTCTACAAGAATATAATCAAGGACTATGCACGAAAGTGCTTATATTTTTTAGCTTCTAGTAAACAAGAGAATTCATTTTCTCTATTCTGTCAAAATGATTCTTTTAGCGAGCATATGGTCATTGACACATCTTCCGTGAAAGCACCTTGTAGCTTCAATTGGTTGAATATATTTTCCGTCCGCGTAAGATCCTTGCGAATAAAGCAAGGATATCCAATTTATTGAGGTTCTACCAATATAGAGATAAGAAGTACATTTATTTCCACTTGGCTTATAATGAAGACAAAGTCAAGCAATATAGTTATTTAATTTTAACATAAAAAATTGAAATTTATGAAGCTGGAACTTTCAATGTGAAAAATGGAGAATCTTCCAGCTTTTGGGAGGATCCATCAGCACTGCATACTTGGATTATGAATTTCAGACTAGAAGTACCAGAAAGAACTACTAGTTCAGAAATGTAAAAGGATTCCACTTCTGCCACTCCAAGATATTCCTGATCAGCCCCTTCAAGCATTTCATTCGGATTCCCAGAAGCACTTTTTAGCTTCTCAACATATATATAGTAGTTGGGGAAAGGATCAGCATTACCTTCTTTCAATTGCCAAACAATCTTAATACTAAGGTTTTTCGACCCCTGAGGACCTGAAGTGAATTGAACGTATTGACTACCAACAATCCATGATGTAGATGGTGGAAAATCCGTATTCTCTGGAGATGTGTAGACCCTGATATAACCTAGTACTGCATTGTATTCTGATGGATCACGAGATGGTGTCTTATCTTTCATGACGGCTTCAGATTTTTCTACCCTTGATTGGTAGCATATGGCCCGAATTTCTCTTAATGTGTGTCCATCCATTTCAATACTACTTTCTTGTATAACCCACCCGGGCTCTGTCTCCAACTTGGTGACTTGACGTGGCATAATCACATTAGAAAAATGTTTAGAGAACCGGTTCATGGTGAGCAGGGTATTTCCCGAGGATGCAAGAAGTACTGACTTTTTCTCATTCTTGGCAGAAAAGAACTCGAGAGCAAGACCGAGCAGAGAATTCCCACTTGATTTAACCTGCATAAGTTAATACAAATCACTGTTTCATCTAAAAAATATATTTTCATACATCAATAATACATAAAAGACATCGAAAGGGTTAGATAATTAATCTTTGAAGTGTCCTGATAGCACAGAATTTTATTTCAAATATGAATTTGTATGTAAATCTAATTGACAAGTGAGTGCTTACAGAATAAGTGAAGTGAACTGGTGAATTCCCCAAAAGGAGCTCTCCTTGAAAGAGGCGGGCTGTGAAAGTATCATCACCAAGAGTTCCTATAAATTTGATGTTTCCTCCTCCGCTATAAGATGCATCTTTAAAACTACCATTTGCAACCATATGATAAATTCAGTGCAATATACAAGTTTTTTTTTTTTTATCAGAAATAGCAAAAGAAAAATCAAAAAATGAATATGCAGTGCTACGGACAGCTAAAATAAGAAAATTCATTACCGATGCCACAGCTCTAACCTCTCCTGAATCACTCCTAATAAATGTGTTGTAGTGTTGATATGGGAAATATAATTCTGAATGTGCAGTGAAAAGGACAACTAAAATAAAAAATTCATTATCAATGCCACGTCTCTAGCCAATCCTCTCACTCCTAATGAATGAAATGTAATGTCGATTCAGGGAAATATTCAGAATTTTGATTATGCATGGGTACTCACAAAGAGGTTGAGCAGAACAACATCATAGAAAGGGTTCAAAATGCTTCAAGTTTCACTGCAGGAAAATGCTCTACGTGGACTGGAAGAATTTGCTTTTCATTTTTCTATACTATGAAATGGAGGAAAAAAAAATTATTCCTAAGAACTTTCTATGTTGCAAGTTTAAAATGGATTTTTGAGGGAGAAGTACTATGCTCAAATGTAAACAGAAATGCCTTTAACATTCGATGATTATGTATATGACCAAATCATGTTATCATAAAATATATGACGACTCGAATAATCCTAATATGTTCAAGAACAGAAATAAAGACTAGAATGATATATATGTACTAAGCAACTTACTCAACAATAACTTGGATAGGCTGAGTAGTAGGGTCTTCAGGATATTCAATAAAAGGCTGTAATAAGACGTACAAGTTATGAGAATGGAAATCAATCAAAAAGAAAAGTATATTAAGGAAATAAAAAAACCAAACATCTCTCTGAAGAAATACCTGAAAACTTTGGAGAGAAATATTGTTCCAAGGAGTGTCCGAGACTTGCTCCCCATCAATATAAATATGGTAACCATGACCCTGAGAAATAATACAGTTACGGATCTACATTGTAGTTGATAGATTCAATTGCAGTTTCCCCACGAGCTCTTGGATCTTATCAATACCAAATACAAAAAAATATTAAGGATTAGGCAATAATATGCCCTTTTTACTTTTTCATCAAATTATCTTGTACCTAGCATCCCCCCATTTCTCAGCTTCATGGGGAGTAAGTAAAAGGGGTAGAAGTGTATATAAAATGTTCTTGCTAGCGAATGATTCTTCTATATTTTTCTGAACATGCTTCAGCAGCATACATGAAATCAAGCTTCTAAGTTTACTTCCAATAGAGCCTAACCGGGATTTAAGGACCAAATTGGTTGTATTGCCAGTTGACAACCAGTGAAAATCAGACAAGCAAGCCAACAGATGGATTAATGCAGAGAGGATGAACAGATGAAAGATAAAGGAAGAAATTAACATATAAAGAACACGTGCGTGACTATACCTGATCAAAATTTGAGTAGAAGGGAAGTAATTTCGGATAGTTTTGTACAACCCCCCATGATTTCTCGACAAGTCCCCACCAGCTGTGCATTAGGATCCATCAAGATGAACATGCCAGCATGGATCAGCAACAGCTAAAATGGAAAGCATACAAGTTCCAAAGGCAATATAAGAAAAGACGTGCTTTACCGATTTTGAGCTGTTTGAAAATCAGGTGGTTGCTTAGTCTCGTACAACCATCCAGGAGCAAATATGGCAGCTGAAACTTCATCTTTCTTTATCACGTCAAGGGCAACATTTGTCTGTGCAAAGAAGATGATTACATTTTCATGAATGTCTGCAACTTTTACACTGCTAAGCATGCAAAACCAATAGAAACTTTGTGAAGGGCTTTCTGTAGAAACTGTGTGAAGGGGTTTCTGTAGATGATTATCAAAGGTATGCAAGTGAAAACCCAATCCATAATCTCTTTAGGGAGTTGGGTACCATCACATTGACACACAAGAATTTCATTTTCATGGTATCTCGAAGTCTAATCCTCATATTCGAAGATTACAGGGTAAATGAGCAGTCAATTTATTTTCAATAATTAAGTCAGAAAGGAAACATTAACTATAGTAGTTCACATTTGAAGTCATTAAACTTCATTCAGCGAAAAAAAGACCATCATTTAAATGCCTGAATGTGATCCTTACAATGTATTTTGCCTTACATTTCTCAGATCTCCAGGCATCATAGAAAATGATAAGACTAGTCATATTTGAAACTGTAAATACTTCGAAGTTTAGAATGGTGAGTCGCTAGAAAGTAGCTGGTTAATACTTCTACTAAACAGATAAAACCAGGGAATGCAAAGTTTTTAAGCTATATAAGTAAATCATAATTATGTAGCCATTAAGCAATAAACTAAAATTGATAATATAGATGTTTAAACTTGAGGTTCAATGCTGTATTTACCCATTTCATTTTCCTATTATCTTAAAATAGAACCAAAAAACTGAACCCGTAACACGCACACACACTGAGACACAAAAAAAGACATGGTAAAGAAACTTCTTTTAATGCTCACTTAATGTGAGGTTAGATAAGCGCTTAAAAAGGAAGAAATTATATCACCAAAAAGCCATAACAAAATCTAGAAATTAATAAATATTTCCCCGTTGCCATGGTTAAGGCATTGAAACCTACAGTCCATTGTCCGCCACCAAAAGTACCCCTTCCAAAAACATCAATGCCCATGAAGATGTCAAATTTTCTGTCACCGGCAACATCAGCTGATGATTTCGGATAATCTTCCTGCATCATATGTGAGAGGAATCTTAAGGATAAAACCAAATAGTTCAAAGCCAAATGCACTTTTGCAAATAAAGATAAAGACCTACCTTCCATGAATAATTCACAAAAATGCCATCGCATATGTCAAAGAAAGGCTTGTTTTTGTCATTTAATTGGTTTTGCCAGCTAAGATCACCATCAATGGTAACACTGTCATACCTACACCATCACCTTAAAGCATTTAGTTGTATACACCTTAAGACCGCTCTGGTAATTGGATCGTTGCGGACAGCAGTGGATCTAGGATCTTGAGTAAGTACGGGCGGTCATTGGCCGTTCACCTTCAACGGCCACAATAATAACCAATATTGCAAATTGAGATTAATTATATCGTAGTTCAAATTGCAAGTGTGAATGTATCTTATCTACCTGTCTACTAATATATATCGTTTAAGGATTTCAAATTTGAAAAATGGGTCCAATTACTTACTTTCAAGGTTCGATTTGCTAATAATATCATTCTAACAAAAAAAAAAAAAAATACTATTTTATAGTTTTAAATATGACAGAGATTTTGTCGTTGAATGTGAAGAAAAATTAGTTTCAATGCTTATCCCTTCTGCCAAATTTTTTTGCCAATTAAATAATCTCTAATGACAAAATTAAAACAAATACATTTTTGGGTTTCAGTAAATGTCAACTGCCAACTTAATTTCCTTCTTCGTTATTCTTTAATTTTTCAAAACATAGTTATCATATTTAACCCGATTGTTGACCCGAACAAATTATCGGATCATCGAATCACTAGTTCGACTGATGGATCAGTAATTTAATTGTTGGGTCATTGTAAGGTCAGAATTTAGGTAAAAAAAAAAAAAAGGAGAGAATATATCTATTACTTGATATAACTGAAGATATATATCTTTGTTACATATAATATCAACACCCACCAAATGCCACAGTGGTAAAGCTTTTTATATTCTCAAAGGAAGTCACAAGTTCGAATCTTCCTATTGCACCCGTTTTAATGCCTATGCTCCAAAATGGTAAAAATATTAAAATAAAATCATTTGCATAAAGGACTGCAATCAATATGAGTCAAAGTCAAGATCTCCCATCCATTAATGAGGACTCTAACCAATTGAACTAGAAGAGCTTCTTTCAAAAAAAAAAAAAAAAAATAAAAAGGGAAAAAAAAAAAAAAATGAAATGAAGTGAAATCTATTCAAGAAATTGAGGAAGAAATGAGAAATTCATACTACCATCGATCTAATGCAGGCTGGTCAAACAAAAGAATTGCAACTTCCCCCGCAAAAAGAAAATACATACATATGATGCCAGGGTTTGAAGATAAGCGCAAAATATTTTTAAATGTTTGAAAAATGTGATATAATTTTAAATTAAAGAAGCATCATTTTACATTTGGGTGAGCTACCAATCGAATCCTTCACAGAAATTTACTCGGGGCTGTTAGTCACCCAGTACTGATAATAGACGGTAAACTTCAAGATTCAAACATCTGAAACCAGATCTGAATAATTGCGAAAGAGAGAAGCCGGCTACAATTAGGGAATTTTGCTGAAGGGATCAAGAGTGCGGATTACCTTGTGATCGGACTCAGAGGCGAGCGCCGGAGAGAAGAGAAGGCGAGCGGCGAGAAGTAGAGATAATAAGGCTGCAAGCCTCATCTCATTGCGCGTGGGGATCAACGTCGATGTTGCAAATGTAAAGGTCGAATTCAGGTCGTGTGGATCGCCAAGGTTGGGGGCTATATGTAAGATTTGATTGGTATTTGGTCCTCCTACTGACGACTCTGGTACATTGCGGCACGTTTGTCCAATCTTAGAAGGGTCACTTATATGCGAATAAGGAGGTAAGTATGTTTTTGTTTTGGGGGTAATTACGACATAACGTCCGACCTTTCATTGTTATTATGGAAAACGTCTGTCTTTTATTTTCTGACATTTTCACCCTTATTTTCACCTTTCATCATGCAAAATGTCATTTTCACCTATGAAATAATGAATATAACCCTCTCTTTAAATAAAATAATAATAACTGCAACCACACTCTCAAATTTTTTTAAAAGTGCAAATAAGTCACAAATAAATTATTAAAAAGGTAATTAGTACATAATGTTCATATCTTTCACCGTTATTGCGAAAAAGTCCCTACCTTTTATTTTTTGACATTTTCACCCAATTTGATTGCGCAAACCACTATTTAGGGTCCGTTTGAATGCAATGGTGGAAAATGCGTGGAAAAAATGTTTTATAAGGAAAAGATTTTCCTAAAAATTGTTTTACTGAGAATTGTAATTGTATTTGATTAGTATAATTTTTCATAAAAATGTTGAAAATTTGGTGTCAATTTGGCTTCGTTTTTATGAAAATTGTCAATTAAAGTGATAATATTTTCTACTATTGGGTCTAGAATTTGTTCCAATTACCAAAAAGTAAAAAAAAAAAAATTTAAACAATTAGAAAAAATTACCATATA
>CAIGRL010187300.1:0-21433 GCA_903798325.1 Fraxinus xanthoxyloides | reverse complement strand
AGTGGAGAGAGTGGAGCTGGAAAAACTGAAAGCACTAAGATGCTTATGGGTTATCTTGCCCATATGGGTGGCAGAGCTGGAAACGAGGGACGGTCTGTGGAGCAGCAAGTCCTTGAGGTTTGCGTCATTAAATTAAATTCTTGTGTTACTTAGTTGCACTATAATTTTTCTAAACCCCCCACCCCCCACCCCAAACACACACAAAGAAAGGAAAAGATTGAAGTTATCTTCTGTATCAAATCACATCTACGTATTTGTTTACTCTTCCTAATTTTACTATCTTACTGTCAGTCAAATCCTGTTTTGGAGGCATTTGGTAATGCAAAGACTGTCAGAAATAACAATTCAAGGTCAGTTATGTTTCACTTAAAATACCTTTTGCCCTGGGGTTGAATTGATTCGTTGATCAATGTTTTTCCTGAACTGAAACAATTGGCTTTCCACGACAGCCGCTTTGGCAAATTTGTGGAGCTTCAGTTTAACAATATGGGGAAGATTTCTGGTGCTGCAATCAGAACTTATTTGTTGGAAAGATCTCGTGTTTGTCAAGTGTCTGATCCTGAAAGAAACTATCATTGCTTTTACATGCTCTGTGCTGCACCACAGGAGGTATTTTACATTTGTGGGGATACTGTTTTTTTGAGAATGTGCCGGCCAGCCGTAGTTGTTACATGGAACTAGTGGATGCTACCAATTCTCAACTGTTATATGTTATTGATTCTCATGATGTACCAGCTCAACTTATAGCACCATGTATTTGATTTATACTATTAAATAAAAATGCATACTATAAGAACCATATCCAAAAGTTTTCGTTGCTATAATTGACAAGCAGCATCATGATTTTATTCATCATCAAGAAATGGTTATGATGGAAAATTATTATACAAATTGGGAGTCGAGGGTTTCAGGCTATCCATCTCGACTTGGAAGTTGACAAATGCCATTCACTGCTTCACTAGGATTGGATAGGGTTATGGCTTTTAATGTAAAAGTAATGAAGCACATAGCAAAAGTCAATCAAGCAAATCCTGAGATTAATGTTGTTTATTCTATATGACTTTGTTCCTGCTCCGAATGATACAAAAGTTAATTATACTTCTTAAGTTTTTTTTCCAAATTCAGAAATGTTGTAACAATTTTTTGTGATGTCATCATGAAATGATAGTCTGGATTTTTTGTGGAATTTCCCTTGACGCTTCTGATGGTTTTAAAATGAAGCCATCTCTTTATTGCTCAAGCTTTTCTATTGTAATCTTCTGAAATTTGATCATTATACATGCCTCTCCAGTCCCTTGCCAACAAGAGGTGACTTGAGGCATTGGTAGATAACATCAAAATTAAACCTTTCTGATTTGCCCCAAAATAGTTATGCCAAGTTAACCTCAACCTTATTCTTCAGCTTTTATATGTTGGTGGAACCAAAAACTGTTTTGGATAGTTGGGGAAGCATTGACTCTCCACTTCTTAGGCAATCATTAGGCACCACTGCAATCTTGGAATGCCCTAGTTCAGATTTGGTCAAGCTCTTATGACATTGAAATTGTCCCATGTCGGTCGTCGAAAGTTGATTTGACCAACATATATGAACTGACAATGGAGATAACTACTTTGAGCCAAGTGATAAGACCCACAGTTAATTCTCATGCATATTCATTGAGTATAATTTATTATGTCCTCTTTTTATTTAGGTTTAATATATTACTTATTTAAGGTATAAAATTAGACTTTGGCTATCGATATCATAATCTTTTTATTTGAATAAATAACCTATGTGGAGTGTAATATTTTATAATATTCTCCTCTAGATTCTAATATCATTAAATAAGAGAATCTCCTTCTTGGTAATTGAGTTGAGGTGGCTGATTAGCCTGTAACCTAGTCTGATGCCAATTACACAATACAAAGTCCTCGTGATGGTTAGCCGAATTGGAAGTTATTTTTCATTCTTAAAATCAGAATTTACTGATTTTTGGGACCTTAGACAATTGAGGAATCAGCATTCTTTCCAGATACGTGGGATAAGTATTACAAAATGGACAATCTATCTTTTACTGTAGAATCATACTTATTTTTCTGATATATCATATTTCAACGCAATGTAATCCATTTGTGTCTAAATTTTTGTAACCATCCACCAATAGATTAAATTGATGTAGTCTCACTTGTTTCTTAAGTTAGGGTCCCTGAAATAGTCTACTTTGTCGTCTGTTAATGTTCTGCAATAAAGCATGGTGAATATAAGTCTGTCACGCCATGGCACTGTATATATTTTAACCTGAACTTCTTTGGCACCCTATTTCACACCATGTCTGTCCATAGGATGTTGAAAAATACAAATTGGAAAATCCGAGGATGTACCATTATTTGAACCAGACGAATTGTTACGAACTGGATGGAGTGGATGATTCCAATGAATATCTTTCTACAAGGAGGGCCATGGACGTCGTTGGGATCAGCTCTGATGAGCAGGTATAACTAGTTATATGCCAATCTTGGTTATACAGATTATTTCAAACTTCGGGGTTATATTTCAATTGGCAGGATGCAATTTTCCGAGTTGTAGCTGCAATTCTTCACTTGGGTAACATTGAGTTCGCTAAGGAAATTGAAACTGATGCTTCACAACCCAAGGATGATCAATCTCGATTCCATCTGAAAACTGCAGCTGAGCTTTTTATGTAATTGATTTTCTTCGACTTCATAATTCTCCAGTCACCCTTGTTTAGTTGTGTTTTTGTAGTGACGACTGAGAAACTATACATCTAAAAATCTTCTATAGGTGCGATGAGAAGTCACTTGAAGACTCCTTATGCAAACGTGTCATGGTAACTCGGGATGAGGCCATAACAAAAAGCCTAGATCCAAATGCTGCTGCCATTAGTAGAGATGCTTTAGCCAAAATTGTCTATTCAAAATTGTTCGATTGGTTAGTTGAATTCAAAGTGAGACAATCTATTAAATCAACTTCGTTGCTAGATGTCAATTGTATTTGACATGGAGTTTATTTGTTTTCTGCTTTAGGCTTGTGAACAATATTAACAATTCTATTGGCCAAGATCCTGATTCAAAATTCTTAGTTGGTGTTCTGGATATTTATGGCTTTGAGAGTTTCAAGACAAACAGGTGCTTAACCGGTATGCTTTGTTTTCATCATAACAGAGGTTAATATTTTGGAGAATACTGCATAAAAACATGTTTCTATCCAATAGTTGGCTTTGGACTCGAATGTTTTTGTTCTATCACTATTTTTTATTTGCTTAAATAACTTGTTAAATTGATTGCGGTGTCTTACTTATGCACATTAAATAATCCATTATTTAAGTTTTTTTTTTTATTAATGCTATAATGCTTGTTGGTTGTTAGAATCTGACGTTCCACGCTTAATTTTTCAATTAACATTTTTCATTTCCTGCAGCTTTGAGCAACTCTGTATCAATTTGACCAATGAGAAACTGCAACAACATTTCAATCAGGTTTATATATGATATATACTCTAGTTCACCGCTCTTAGAAATTTTAAAGTTTTAAAAAATAAAAAATTGGAAAAATAAGGTCTATGAAAGCATTAAACGTGATGTAAGATAATGTTTGATATATTTTGGCAGCATGTTTTCAAGATGGAGCAAGAAGAGTATTCCAAAGAAGAAATTGACTGGAGTTACATAGAGTTCGTTGATAATCAAGATATTCTTGATCTTATAGAAAAGGTTCATTGACGTATCTGTTTTCTCTAATCCAATTTCTGTTTGTTATTGCATGTGATTTGTCTAACCTCACTCCCAATTAGCACTCAATGCTACTTTATATGTGATATCAATAAACCATTTCATCTTCATTTGTAGTTATCTTGTTCTTTGTTCGTTCTAGTGACTAATTTACACGTTGTTGTGCTTCTCTCTCAACTTGTGCTAAGGCTTTTCATATGCATTTGTGACCATATTGGGTAGTTAGAACCTTTATTTAGGGTTTCCATTTAGCTTGTGTCACAAGTTTTTGCGAACATTACCCTGGAAATTGTAATATGCTGCATTTTCTATAGCAATGGATTTGTTACTATCACAAAAACACAGAGCATTTGTGGACTTGGGGTGTATTTAAAATATATTACTCAAGATCAGGAGTGACATTCCCTTCATCATGATTCAGTAATAGGTTTCTCATAAGCAGCAGTTCAATGGACTCTTATTCCAATGGCTAGGTTCAATCCTGGTCAACTCTTGCCGAAGTGATTTCGGTTCATTAATATTGGACGACCATTGACCTCTCAGATTTATTTGGGCACCAAAAATGCCCAACTAACATTCAGGTCTTGCTAGTGAGTTATGGGTTCATTGTGATTATATCTTCTTAATATTAACCAGTTCGAACTACCAACGCACCAAAGTATTGATCATATTGTAAGTTCACTCTTCAACGCTTCAAAGAGTTTAAGTCATGAACTTGAGTTCATTACTCACTTAGAATTAAAATAGGGAAATTACATTAATATAATGGGCCCTGTGCTAAGTTGAATTCTACTCGGACCTGTCTAATGCATCCAGAAATTGCTAGTACTTTCACTTTTTGAATTCATCACTTCTGTGATAAGAGAAACCATTCACCCAACTGTGAAGTGGACAGCTGCATGACCTTACAGAATAAAAGAAGTGCCCAGTATTATTCATTGGTCATAAAACTGCTCCTGTCCAATCCATTTAGAATGTGTTTCTCTCCCCAACACTACAATGATTGAGAGAAACCGTTCACCCAATTGTGATGTGAGTGGACAACAATATGACCTTACATAATAAAGAGCCCAACTTTAGTCATTAGACATGGACTGATATTTTAAGCTACGGCTATTAAATTTTATTTCCGTACTGACCGTTTTGTGCATAACTTGGAATTTCAATCATAACTGAGAGACCCTCATGTTATTTGTCAATAAAGAAGTACATTATAGAAAATAAAAAAATGAATAAATTTTACGTATTTATAATCAGAAAATACTCAAGTAAAGAATTCGTGCTTTCAGAGCACTAATCCTAACACAATGTTTTCTAATAGTATGGTTTGTCTGCATTGGTATGTTTACACTCATCTATTTAAAAATTATTGATACTTAAAGATCTTTACTTCAAAGCCTCTCCCAATCTGCGTCGAATACTTAGGTATGCTATCACATTGCCTAATATGTGCTGATATCTAGTAGAGATTGTTGACCAAATATTCTAAAAATATTTCAAAGTTTCAAATATGGAATGGATTTGACATACATACAATATATACATTTGAACAAGAAATTCAAATTTTTTTGCAAAATAATCTTTTTATTAGAGTAATTTATCATTACAAATTGGAAGTAACATTTAAAAAAGGTACGAAATCTATGTATTTTCTACTGTCCCCTTTTCGGGTGACAATTTGTCTTTGTTCATGGGGATAAATATTTTGAGTTTCAAAATGTACATGTTTCAAAATTATGTCCAGGTTGTTTGGCACGGCTTTTGAAATGCTAAAAAGTGCTTTTGAGACTAAGCTTATATTTGGCTCGTGTTGTTTATAAACATTCAAGCTATTTTATATTAATCTATTTTGAGAGACCCAAAAGTGTACATCCATTTATCCACATCTAATTTATATCTATATATAATTTAAACCTTTCCTAAACACTTTCCAAACATACTCTAAGAAGTTACTTTTGGGTTTTTTTGGGTAATATTTTTAAAGTGCTTCTTGTGATAAGAAAAAGCTTTCAGACGAAGTTGACCCTTGCTTTCCTGGAAAACTCTTCTACAAAATACAAAAGCTTCCAAATGGGCACTTTCCAGTTCTGAAGAAACTGTTGATTTGCACACTTAATAAGACGGAAATGATTGAAGAATAAATTAATCTTGAAAATTTGAATACATAACAAATACTATGTTTCGGAAATGATTGAAGAATAAACATGATTTATTTAATCTTTAAAATTTCAAAATACATAACAAATACTACATCCACATGCTATGTGTTTCATTATCCTCAACACATAAATGAAAATGATTAAAGATGTATAATGTGGCTATGTTTTTGTGGTTTTGGTCATCTTGCTGAACTTTCAACTTTCAGCTCCTCTGAACCTTGTCCTCTATTAAGTAATCGAAGTTTGATTGCAATGTTTCATCTGACCTTAACTATCTGATTTCCTAGTGGGTGCTGATTTATGTGAATTTCTGTTACTTCAAAATGCGGTTCCTTTTCCTTGGAAGTATCTAACATTAAAAAGAGATAATAAGACATGCTAAACAGTTACTTTTTATATGTTCATCCCTCCCCCCCTTTTTTTGTGTTAAAATATTTTTCTAGCATTGTAGTCTGAAGCTTATAAATCTGATATATTTTATTGCTCTCAGAAACCTGGTGGCATTATTGCTCTTCTTGATGAAGCTTGGTATGTATATGACTATTATTTTTGTTTTCTTTCTCAGTAATGTTAAAATCTATCTGTTATGTCCTATTATATTTGTTGGATTTCTTAATAAGCTTATTCTTTATAGCATGTTTCCAAGATCTACACACGAGACATTTGCAGAAAAGCTATACCAGACATTCAAAGATCACAAACGCTTTAGCAAGCCAAAGTTGTCACGGGCTGGGTTCACCATTTGCCATTATGCTGGTGATGTATGTAAATATTTTAGTATTTAATAATATAACGGCAGTGTATTAGAGTATTTAACAAGAAAAATGCCCCTTGCTGCTTAAGTTGAGTTTCACAGATAAGGCTTTGATTTCAGGTCAATTATCAAACTGAATTATTTTTGGATAAGAACAAAGACTATGTCATTGGAGAGCATCAAGCCCTCCTTAGCGCTTCAAGTTGCTCCTTTGTGTCTGGCCTTTTCCCACCTTCATCTGAGGAATCTTCTAAAACATCAAAGTTCTCTTCCATTGGTTCTCAGTTCAAGGTTCTTTTCATTCATTATTTGTTCAATGCCAGAGGGTTTCTTATTTTACCCCCTCCAGATTTATCTCCATTTCATATACTTTACAGCAACAACTGCAAGCTCTGCTTGAGACACTCAGTGCTACAGAGCCACACTACGTTCGTTGTGTGAAGCCTAACAATCTTTTAAAACCTGCTATATTTGAGAATTCTAATGTGCTGCAGCAACTTAGATGTGGGGTTAGTTTCTGTGTTTATTTTGTTCTTTACTAGCATTGAATCAGTTTTTGTTACTATTGTTATGTTGTAACCGGGTGTTTCATTTCCAAGCATTCTGAACACAATTTATTTCTTTCTAGGGAGTTATGGAGGCAATCAGGATTAATTGTGCTGGATATCCCACTCGAAAAACATTCGACGAATTCATAAGTCGTTTCAAAATCCTCGAGCCTAGTATTTTAAGGTACTTCCATTAACTGTTGTTATATCCACTATGATGATTTCCCTCCCATGATTTTCAAAATTTTCAGCTTCCCAGCTGCACGCCTTTCTCAGTTTAGATATGTGTCTTTTACTAGCACGGGTTGCTTGACTTGATGTGTGATGTCTGTGACCCCTACACCATGTAAACTTCAAATGTTGCTTGTTATACTCTCTAGGTACTGACTTCATAAAGGCTCGAGTACTTCTTTTTCTGAGAACAATGTCAAACGGAATATGTAGTTCTCTCTGCATTATATATGAAAATCTAGGCATGTTTCTCTGTGCCTGACATGGCACTCTATTTTTCTCATGATTTTTTTAAATCATCCATCTTCAAATCAGTTAGAATTTGACTAGAGAGAGCCATCCGAGTTCATATAGTAGCTTAGAAGGCAACATTTAACTGATTGTTTCATAGGATTGCATGCAATTGCAAGTGGAGACACAAAAACAAGGCACGAATATGGAACAACCAAGAATAAGGTGCAACAACAAACAAGCGGAAACCGAAGTAAATGATTGAAATGGGTATAAGCAAGACTTGTCCTATATATTCCATTTTTAAGCCTGGGATTGATAATACATCAAAAGGTCCAAAAATAGTGCAGGCGAGGTGAAACATGAGGAAATTATTGAAGCGGATGTAAATGAGGGTTGTGCAATATATTACCAATCCTAGATGTGATACATCAAAAGCATGCCTAAGCATACATGCTAGATGGCTAGGTTAAATTTAACCGGTGTGGTAATTTTATATTTTCTTAACCCTTTTGTTCTCTCCTTCAAATCACCACTCAACGCTGCCACCCCACTCTCTTCCTCAACCACTCTCAAGTACATATCAAACTATATTGATAAAGTAATTATATAATTGTGTGCTTACAACATAAGAAAGATGGAAATTGTATGTACGTGAACTTGGGTTTTATATAATCTTTATTTTATATCGCAAAATGGAAAGTCGCGTACTTATTAAATTCGTGTTATTAAAAAATCAATGAGTGCATAAATATTTGTACGTATCATCATTTATACTAAACTTTGTAATGATATAGTTATGTTTGCCTTTGTGATCTTTATATTAATTTGTATATTCATATTTTTCACTAAGTTTATGACTTACTAAACATATTGCATTTCCATATTTTGCATCATTATCGAGTAATTTGATGTTGATTTGGTTAAGATATCTTACAAATGATAGAGATGATGTGAAAATATATCAATATTTTACCTTGTACTTTAGGTCGGATAGAGGATGGAGAATCCATTCAATCTGACGTAACAACATAAATTAATATTTTAATATTTTAGTTTTTCAAGACTTTTAACTCTTAAGTACTGTTTACTATCTTTTTATCCTTTGACATGTATTTTCAAATTAAAATTTAAGATATTTTCTTCACTCATCCTTGTATAAGATGAACAAGATACAAAACTCTTTGATAACTATAGTAGAAAATTATATCCAAAACTACTACGATGACAATTAACACAAGTACAACAGGTCTATGTGTCTATATGCTAAAGAAACAGTTTAAGCTCACTTCTATAATCATTTCTCTATAATATTTTCTCTTACAAATTTTGATAGTTGCGATGAGGTCACTGCTTGTAGAGGACTTTTGGAGAAGGCTGGCCTAAAAGGGTATCAGGTATTTTTCATTTATTCCATATTTTCTATTTAGTTCTCTAATTAATATTTAAATAGTACTTGCATAAAATTGATGGTGTTGCCATTTGAGTTTGTGTAAGAGAAGTGGGTATTTTTGTATGCTAAGAGGAATAGGGCACCTATACTATCTTGTGTATGGACAATTAGGTACTTTTTCTCGGGACACTGGACTTGCATGGTCTCATTTTTAGTTAGTTGACAAGGGTGAGCTCTGAGTACGTTGACATGGAGTATCATTACTATTTGCTCACTAGTTATTTGTACCTTATTTTATGTTTCCAATATGCCTTCGTTTGGGCTGCATTTTATTCAAAATGCATTTTCTCGCTCCTCTTTTTAATCACACATTCTCCAATAAAATAATATTAAATGTAAACCCAAAACTTTTTCTTTCTTAACCACACATTTTTCAAAAAATCACTATTCCAAAGTAAATTTTTCCCTAAAAGCAAATTTTAATGAAGCCCAAACAAGGGCATATTTTCTTTTTCATGAAAATTGCCAAATTGTATAGACTTCTGCACAAGCACAACTGTAAACAAATTTGCTGAAAGATTTGTTGCATGTTCGCTACTTGTTCCTTTTGTGTGAAATACATTTGTTATGCAGATCAGTTTCTATGATAATTCTCTTTTCTAGCCTCCACAAAGATTCATAACCTTTCAATATAAAATAGCCACCAGGCTAATATACCCTTTATCCTCAAACAAAGTTCTGGCAACTTTTATTTACCTTAGAACAAAGCAATGACTCGTCTTATGGGGAGTTCTCATTAGGCTTTTGATTGAATATCCATTTTGTTTGTAATCACGTACTGATTACTCTTTATTTGTTGAAAGATCAGAGGCAATATTCATGCTGATCGTGTATCGTTGCAGATTGGCAAAACAAAAGTATTTTTGAGAGTTGGTCAGATGGCAGAACTAGATGCTCGTCGAGCTGAGGTCCGTGGAAAATCTGCATGCATTATCCAACGAAAATTTCGTTCACATTCAGCTCGCAAAAAGTTCACCTCATTACGTACTTCAACTGTACAAATTCAAGCTTGGTGTAGAGGTATGGCTAATGTATAATGTGTTTGCTTTTATTATTCTAGAGTTGTAAATATATTAGATTATATTCCAAGTGATCATATTTTTACTGTGTATGTCTATTAATGGCTTCTTTGTAATAACAGGGCAAGTTGCACGCCAGTATTATGACCACAAAAGACAAGAGGCTGCTGTTTCAACTATTCAGAAAGATGTGCGCATGTTTCTTTCAAGAAAAGCTTATGCACTATTGGTCGCTTCTGCTCTTTTTCTTCAGGCAGGAATGCGTGGAATGGCTGCTCGCAGATTACTTCAATTTAGAAAGCAAACAAAAGCAGCCATCCTCTTTCAGGTAATTTTCATATACCACAGGGTGTCCTTTCTTTTTCTCTCTTACTTCGATTGGTAAAATTTAAATTTAGTTGATCTTACTGAAGCTACTCCAGCTTTCTTAATTGAGATCCATATTATCTGAGATCATCGTTATTAGATCAAAGCTGCGTGTTGTTTAACAGCCTCCGTTAGTTAACCTGAGTTCACTTGGTTGTTTGTCTAAATTGCATTTGTTGTCTTCCAATTAATCATCTAACTTACATACTCTGATATGTGGAAGTAGCTGCTATGCCTATATATTCATGGGATTTCCTTACAATTACTCGATATCCAGAGAAGTGGACAAACGTTTGCTCATCTACCAGACAAAATATGCAGATCTTATAGCAAGTTGTGTATTAGACTGTAAGTATTTTTCTTCGGACCGTGTTTAAAGTGGATAGATCTGGATTTCGAGTCAGTATCACGTGATTTTGTGCTACAGAGCACTCTGACATGTTAAATCCAACAGCTTTGGCAGTAACCCCATAGAAATCTTAGAGATTAATCATAATTGATATATGATTGATAACGATTGATGTATGATTAATCATAATTGATATATAATTGATTAAATCTTTCTATAACTTAGGTTGACTGTTACGCTAATTTCTCGTATTCTAAATTTGAAGATTATTTTTTCCTTTTTCCTTTTTATTGTTGTACTATAAATATAGTGTAGTAGGTGTATATAATTAAATCAAGAAATACAAAAACTTCTTATTCCATTCTTCATGGTATCAAAACCCATAAGTTTTAACTAGCAATTTGATCTGATTAATCTCAAAAAAGGAGTTTGCGAATTTCAAGATTAGTTTGCTCAAACGAACCACCATCTTGCAGGGCATGTTAAAGAATAAAATCACACATCGAATAAAAATGAAAATATAGATCGATTTATAAGGGATTAGACTGCTCTTAATAAAGTTGACATTTTAAGATGAAATTACAAATCTTAATATAGTATCAGAGATTAATCATGATTGATATATGAGTGTAGAATAATCATGATTGATAGATGATCGATCATGATTGATGTATGATCAATCATGATCGATATATAATTGATTAAATCTTTCCTTAACTTATGTTGATTGTTAGCCTAATTTCTTGTATCCTAAATTAATAGATTATTTTTTTCTTTTTTCTTTTTATTATTGTACTATAAATAGGGTGTAATAGGTGTGTACAATTCAATCAAGAAATACAGAAAATTCTTATTCCAGTATTCAAATCCTTGCGTCATCCACTGTTTTTGGTCAATATCTCCTAGACTTTGCATGCCTTGGCCTTTTCCTTCTCAACAAAGAATGAATATGTTTCAAACTAAGGACTTACTGTAGAAATCCCGAATCAATCAGGGGATGATTGTAATATTAGTATATGTTATAATTAGAATTAAATTAGAAAATATCTTTACTTTCTTAAGTTAGCATATTATTTTCCTTTTCTTCTCCATTGTATTGTACTATATATAGTGGCATAAAGTTGTAAGATTTAATTAAGAAAGAATAAAATTATTTCTTCCATTATTCCTACATGGTATCAGAGCATGGGTGAAGTTGGCTATGGCAGAAAACACAGCCTCGTTTCAAACCAAAAGCAGCGAGACCCCACCATGAATTCAATTGGAATTGATAATTCCTCCTTTCAACTCACGGTGGAGAAGCTCAGTGGTAGAGTGGGCTCAATCAATTAAGTTAGTAGTCGACGGGAAAGGGAAAATTGGGTAGCTTACCGGCGACACCAAGCAGCCTATGGATCCGACACTTCAACAAAAATGAAAATCTGAAAATTCCATGGTGATGTCATTGCTCGTCAACTCAATGAAGCCCTCAATTGGAAAAAATTACCTCTTCATGGCAACCGCGAAGGACATACGGGATGCCGTTCGAGAGATGTACTCCGACGCGGAAGATGCATCTCAAATTTTTGAAATTAAGACTATGGAAGGCGAAGCAAGGAGATAGGGATGTTATTGAATATTATATGGAGATGACTACTTTATGGCAAAAATTGGATCTTAGCATCGTTGAACAATGGGATTGCCCTAGTGACAGTGTTTGATACAAGAAAAAGGTGGAGAATGAACGAGTGTATGAATTCATGGCTGGGTTGAATAGAGAACTCGACGACGTGAGAGGTCAGATTCTCAGTCGCCGACCTCTGCCGTCCACCCCTGATGTTTTTCGCTGAAGTTAGGTGAGAGGAAAGTCGTCGGCTCGTCATGCTGAAGAAGGAGATGCATGGGTATGATGAAAGTGTAGATGGATCGGCCTTCTTATCCAACTCTGGTGGGCCTACTGAGGTTGGGCCTAAAGGAGGAGTTTTTGGGTCATAAGAATTTGGGCCTAGAGGAGCTGCTATCAAAATAAAAAAATAATTTATGATGGACCTAAATTTATTAGGCCTGATTTGGGAGCCAAAATGCTTAGAGGAACAAAAAAAATTGGATCCAGCCCAAGACAACAAACGGGTTGTCCATGGTGTGACCACTGTCGGAACCCTAGACATAAAGAAGATACATGTTGGGATTTGCATGGAAAGCCACCCGACTAGAAATCAAGATAGAACACCAGAAATCACGGCTGCCAAGCTGCAGTCAATTCCTCTGAAATACAAAGTTCCACTTTGCATTTAATCCTGAGCAACTAGAACAACTCTAGAAAATTGCTTTCTAATTTCAATCACGCAGCTCATCAAGTCCCTTAGCCTACAAAGGTAATTTCCTGAGAGCTCTTAACACCACCTCACTCTCAAACGTACCGTGGATTATTGATTCTGGTGAATTCGATCATATGATAGACTCACACCATCTATTTAGTTCTTACACACCTTGTGCTTGTAATCTTAAAGCTAAAATTGCAGATAGCTTTCTCTCTTCAGTAAGGAACATTCGAATCTCTAATTTAATTACACTCGAACACGTTTTACATGTCCCAAATCTATCCTTCAACCTACTGTCAATTAGCCAATTAAACACGTTGATTTGCTAGTTGTGATTCTGTTTTTGTCCCTAAGGATAGTGAGGTTCTGTTATGGCATTATAGAATGGGTCATCCTAATTTTCAATATCTAAGACATGTACTTCAATATTTTCGAATAAAACATTTTTCGACCTTAATTGTGAAATTTGTGAACTCGCAGAGCATCATCGCTCGTCCTTTAAAAAATCTACGTATAAACCATCTAAACCCTTCACTATAATACGTAGTGATCTATGTGGACCCTCACGAATCCCAATTCGCACCAACACAAAATGGTTTATCACATTTATCGATGACCATACTAGAATTTGTTGGGTTTATATGCTAAAAGAAAAAGCCGACATCCGTAGTGTATTCATAAACTTCCATTCAATGGTCCAAACCCAATTTCAGACCAAAATTCAAATTCTGCGCACGGACAATGACGCAGAATATTTCAATAATACACTGGGCACTTACCTCAAGGAAAATGGAATAATCTACCAAAGTTCTTCTGTTGATACTCCCCAACAAAATAGGGTTGCAAAACGAAAAAATAGACACCTACTTGAGGTAGCTCGGTCTCTGATGTTTACTGCGAATATACACAAAACCTTTTGGGGTGATGCGATATTTGGCATCAGCCTACCTCATAAACAGAATGCCAAGTTGCACTCTCAACTTTGAAACTCCTCTCCAAAAATTTCAAAAATTCTTCCCTAATACTTGTCTCACTTCAAACCTACCGCGAAAAGTGTTTGGATGTACGGCCTTTGTACATATACATTCCCACGCAATTAAGTGGGTGTTTGTTGGATACTCACCTACGCAAAAGAGGTATAAATGCTAAGATACAATCACAAAAAAAATGTTGGTCAGTCTCGATGTCACTTTCTTTGAAAATGAATCCTACTTCCAAATATCCTCTCTTCAGGAGGAGAACTTAAGAGAAGATCGGTTCTTGGAGATATCTCATAATCCCTCCGAGTCTACCTAACACCGAACCTACAATGACACTCTACCCCAATATACTATCTACAGAAGAGAACTTAAACTCAGAGGAAGAGCAGAAAGAACAACGTGAAAGAGATAATCGTTTATTCACGAAAGCCAAAATCAAAGGATAAAAAAAAAAACCACACTCAAAGCACCAAGAGAGTCGAAATCGGTGATAGCTCCAAATCTCCATGAAATATTCGACACTGATCTGCCTATTGCTCTCAGGAAACAATCTCGGTCGTGTACTCTTCACGCTATCTCAAAATTTGTTGCTTATAATGCTTTATCTTTAGGATTTCGAACTTTCGTTTTTAACCTTGATAGCACAGAAACTCCGAAAAACATTCAAGAAGCCTTGGAAATTCTCGAGTGGAGATGAAATGAAAGTCTTGGAAACAAATGAAACTTGGGAGGTGTGGAACTACCAAGAGGAAAGAACCCAATTGGGTGCAAATGGGTGTTTAATGTGAAATATAAAGCAGACGGTACAATAGAGCGATACAAAGCTCGCCTAGTTGCAAAGCGACACTTAAGCCTATGGGATAGATTACACAGAAACATTCGCACCAGTTGCAAAATTGAATACAATTCGAGTTCTTCCATCACTGGCAGCAAATTTGGATTGGCCACTCCAACAACTTGATATTAAGAATGCATTTCTGAATGGGAAGCTGGAAGAAGTCTACATGATGCTACCACCTGGTTTTTCTAAGAAAAATGAAGGAAATAAAGTATCCAAACTGAAAAAGTCCCTATACGGCCTCAGACAACCTAGGGCATGGTTTGCCAGATTTGCAAATGTGTTGAAAAACAGGGATACCAATAAGGGCAATCGGATCACACTATGTTTTTCAAATTATTTGAGGATGAGACAAAGACTATTTTGATCGTATATGTTGACGACATTATTCTCATTAGAGATAATACAATCGAGATAGAAAGACTGAAAAGAGGATTATCCACAGAATTTGAAGTAAGACTTGGGACAAATTTTCTAGGAATGAAAGTAGCCAGTTAGAAGAAGGGGATCAATGTTTCACATTGAAAGTATATTCTAGACCTTCTAACCGAAGCTGGTATGCTTGGGTGTAAACCAAGTGACACTCCTATGGATACTCGAAGAAAAACAGAAGATATTGGAGATTTCATTGAAAAAGACAACTATCAACGATAATTTGATCTACCTATCCTACACTAGACCTGACATTGCATATGCGGTAAGTGTGGTAAGCCAACATATGCATTCTCCAAGGGAAACTCATCTAGAAGCATCATATAGGAGTCTGAGATACCTCAAAGGCTCCCATGGGAAAGGACTACTATCAAGAATAATGAAAAAAAGGGAAATAGAAATATTCACCGATGCTGACGATCAACATAAAATAGGAGATCGACCACTGGCTATTGTACTTTTGTATGGGGAAATTTAGTAACTTGGAGGAGTAAAATCAGAATGTAGTAACCAGAAGCAGTGCGGAAGCAGAGTTTAGAGCAGTTGCTTAAGGAATATGTGAAGGTCTATGGCTGAAAAAACTCTTGGATGAGCTACAAATTTCAATGAAAGTTCCAATTAAACTCTATTGTTATAACAAAGCAGCTATCAACATCTCACTCAACCCTGTTCAACATGATAGAACCAAACATGTAGAAGTGGACAGGAACTTCATCAAGGAGAAAGTTGAAAATGGAACTATCTGCATGATCTACAGCCCTACAAAAGAATAGACCACCGATGTATTCACTAAAGGGCTACAAAGGCAAATATTCCATGATTTCACCGCAAGTTGGATATGATCAATATCTACGATCCAACTTGAGGGGGAATGTAGAAATCCCGAAATCAATTGATGCAGACATCATTGAGATTAATCTTATTGTTATTGAGTTTTATCAGTCGAGACTTAATTTTATTGTTATTGAATTTTATCATTTATGTTTTCTATTTTTATTGTTATTGAGCTTGTAGTAGTGGGTTGACCCATACCCGTTACTAGCTAGGTTTTCGCTATTTATTGGGGTTTTTTATTGTTATTGGGACAGTTGATGTATATGATGAATTGAACAGTGGTTTGCAGCCCGTTTTCTCCCCTCTTCTTCTCGCTTCTTCTTCTTGCATTCCGTCTAACTTCTTGGCTTTAATTCTATTTCATCCTAAATTCTAATTCATCCTGCCTCATCAATTATGAGATGATTTGTAATATTAGTATATGGTATAATTAGAAAATTAGGGAAATATCTTTACTTTCTTAGATTAGCATATTATTTTCCTTTTATTTTTCATGGTATTGTGCTATATATATTGGCATAGATTTGTGAGATTGAATTAAGTGAATAAAATTATTTCTTCCATTATTCTCACACAATGTCTGGGTGAATGGAGGTTGAGTTGGCTACTCGAGCAAGGGCATGCCTGTTGGGGGAAGACACACTCTTAATTATGCATTACTTGTCTAAATGAAGAGAAGGATATGGATGAAATGAAAGAGTAATGGTAATATTGACAAATCTAGTATATTATTTAAATTTTGTCATGGACACTTTATACTGGTCCTGGGTCTGTTAGTGTTCTTTTCTTTGGACTTCATTCTGATAGTGAGGAAAAGGCCTATCTTGAGTATTCAGACTTCAGCAATTGAATCCTGGTCTCATCGTGATGAGGCTAGGAAGAAATTAGAATCATCATTTTTCTATCTTGAAAAATAACTTTCCTAGAAGTAAGCAGGGAAAAAACATTGCCAAATTGCTGCTTTAATGTCATAGTTTCTCAGATAAGAGAGGGAAATAGTGAAAATTAATCGAGATTTTACAAAAAGGAAAAAATGCTTTGGAGATAACAATTAATTCGTTTTGACGTTACTTTTTGTAGTGTGAAAGACAGGATACTACTCCAAAGTTAACAGATCTAGGAAATATACCATATTAATGTCGCTAAATTGAATATCCTTTACTTACTCCCATGAATGATGTTTATAATTTGTTGCATTGTAGCTACACTCTTTTTGTTTACTCCATGCAAATACAGTGACTTTGCTGCCTGCCTAAGGAAACTTGTGTACTGATAATTCAGGCTAATACAGTGATATTTCTCTCTGGTAGATGAGTAGTTGATCCTGAAGGTTTGTATTGGATAGATGTCTCTCTCTTTTAACGTAGTCTGTTCTTTTGTATAAGAGTCGTGGTTACAAAGGTTGTCATAATTTTTCAGGTTATTACAGTGGGTTATGCTATAATGACTGCACGATCGTTAGACTTGGACTGGAAAATGAGAGCTTTGCGAGTTTTGCCAATTTTTCTTCTGCCTGCATTATCTTCCATTATATATTCAGCACTTGGAAGCTTCACAAGGATGTGTAAGTATTTCAATGCTCTTTCTTGTCTTTTTCTGTTGGCAGAGTATTATCTGTTCGTTAATCTGTAAGGGAGAGAACTGAGGCTAAGCAAATCTCATGGTACCTTACCATAAATTCTATCTTATAAAACAATAAGTCATTCTCAAGGAGTTCCTAAACTTTTCTGTTGCATGACGAGAGGTCATAGTACATACAAAAAGAACATCTCAAATTCAATTGGTAACCCTTGGAAAAATTTAAGGAATAACAAAAGTTCCACGTGGAAAGGATAAAGAGGACAAAGGAAATGATTAGACAGTTCTGCACAACATGCATCTCTGAACTTTTCATTTTGGTGTTTTTAGAAGTCTGATCCCATCGTTGTCCATCTTTACAGAATAAAACAGTTGCAATGGTTTTGTTGCATATTAATTGGCTGTTTGCAGGATATGGATTTCTACGTTTTTCTTTTCGGTGTTTCACGAAGAAAAAGCAATTATATAATTATTTCACTATTTTTAGTCCCATTGGATTGTTTGATTGGAAATGGATTGTTAACTAGATTCCAACTATATGAATTATCAAAATGTTCTTATCTTTTCAATTGCAAAAACAAATGCAAAAATTTAACTTTTGCTTTGAATGCCCTTGCTAAAGCAAAGGCACTTGTATTATTATGGACCAGTATTGGTTTTTCTTATTTATGTACATTCTGTACCATTCTCCTTCTATATTTTTGTGTGGTTCCTTCATTTCTTGATTTTTCACAAATCAGAGGATTGGGGGTGAAATCATGTGTAGTGAGGAAGCAAAAAAGACTTGAAAGTGAACTAGGTGTTGCTGCTGTGTGGAATTAAGGGAACAGAAAAGAGAAGGAATGGGGTGGAGTAGGAGCAAAAATGAAAGCAGAGGCAGATTGGGGGAGGACAGTGTTCATGCATCTCATCCCACTATCCCCATATCTGCTGCTCCCTTGTTTCCATGGACTACCCCCATATCTGCTGCTCCTTTGTTTCCATGTACTATTCGAATGTTAAATGTTCAATCGTCGTGCCAATTTGGTTTCCTTTTCCCACTGTGAACTATGACATTTTTTCTACTGTTTTTAGGAAGACAGGAAGTATCATATTTATCTGCCCTGCATAATAATTGCTTCTCTTTCAGTATTTATAAGCTAGATTGGGATCCTGTTTAAGATATTATAAAACAACGGATTCTTTCATGAAACATTTCAAATGCTCTCCCAGAGCTCCTCATTGTTGTATGTCTTGTCTGATATGATTCTACAGGTGATCGGAGGGACCAGAAAACTTTGGAAAAGCTTCGGGCTGAGAGGCAAGCAAAAATAGATGAACTAAAGGAGAGGACAAACTACTACGCCACCCAGCAGCTAATACAGGTGATGACTGGAAGCTAGCCGTATGTTCTGCTTATATTAATATTTCGTTTTATCGATGCCAAGCTAAAAATGGGAACAGTTGCTCAAAGATGAGGTATAAATAGTTGACTTATTATTAAGGTGCTCTCAGTAAGTCTCGTCTTGATAACTTCTATGTAGAGAGCATCTCATGCTCGTTTTAGCTGATTTGAAGCGAATTGGATCTTTATATCAAATCTTCAGTGCAGAGGTATGACCTTGATCCAGCAGCCAAGGCAGCTGCTGCGACTGTCCTGGCATCCAAGCTAGGTGTAGATTCTGGTCTGAAAGTATATGTGGCGGATGAGTCTAAGCTGAATGCACCAACTGGAAAGAGCAACGAAGTGGAAGCTGAAAGGACTAGTGGACTTAGAAATCGGAAGCCATCTCATACAAAATCCAACAGCATAAACATGCATCATCCTGAGGAAGAAATGCTTAATCATGTAGAATTTGAGCATCCTGATATTTCTGAGCATCAACAGGTGGTTGTGGAGCATCATCATCAAACAGGTTCAAGTACACGTGATGGCGGATGGATTGCTCGAATTGCAGCATTGCTCGTGGGGGAGGATCCAACGCAATCTGTTGCACTTCTATGTGGAAACTGTCATATGCACAATGGTAAAATGAATTTATGAAGGTAACTTTAGATCCAACTGTGTCAAATTTTACATAATTCAATTGTACATTTTCATATTTGCAGGGCTTGCAAGGAAAGAGGACTTTCCTTACATAACTTACTACTGCCCACATTGCAATGCCCTGAATAAGCCAAAGCAACCCGATCAACGTGTTTCTGGTTCAAGTTCCCCTAACACGACAACCTCAATGAGGGTGGTCAATGCAGAGGTGACAAGAAGTGCTGGTGATTCCATCATTGACAGGATATCTGCTGGCAGTAGCCCTGTGGCTGCTGCTTTGGAGACATCCGAAAGTGAAAAGATAGCAACTGGCAGTTCCATCAACTAGCAGATTTTATGTGCATTTTTACCAGGTCAAAGGGTGCTGTTTTCCCGAGTGTAGTAAATGTAATAGGTGATGTCCTCCTTTCTTTAACTGGGACTATGAATAAACTTGTTATAAGTTTTATGTCATTCGAGGGGAAGATCTCTCTTTATCTTGAGTTATTTGTGTAAAGGTATCAAATTCTGTCAATAGCGAGAAATTTTCTGGACTTAGCCTCAATCCACGGTTGTGGATAATGCTGTGCCCAAGTGGCAGTTGAGTGGTGATATGGATTTAAGTTTTGCAGATTCATTTTGTTTGTCAAATTTAATGTCTTTAAAACAGTCTTTAGTCCATATGGGTTACTTCTTTAATTTACTTAAATATTAATTGGTTTTTCTTTACACATTTTTGAAACTTGAAAGGGGTTTTCTTAACGGTCAAAATGAAAAAAAGGAAATTTTCTAAAAAGTCCTTATTTGTGTGCAAATAGATAAATTTAGCTTTTTTGAAAGTGACCTTTAAAGATTCGTATAAAGAAGACTGGATGGAGAGGTCACTTTCGCCTCTTTGAAACTGAAGTGGGGTGGAGAGTGAAACAAGCTGCAAGAAATCTTGGAAGTAGTGGTGGGGTTGAGGGCGGAGCTTTGTTAGGAGTAATTTGATGCTGGGGTGGAGGTTGGTTTGGCAGGCGAGGAATGAGAGGCGAGTAGGAAGGTGGTGAAAGAGAGGCAACCGGTGAAGAAGAGGGCTGCTCTTATGATCAATCAGGCAAGGATTTTGAATGGACACTGTTGACCTTGGGATTGCGGAGGCGATCGCTCTTATTGAACCAGTGGTGGACCCTGTTGAGTATGGCTGCAGATACCATTAACTTAGTAGCTGGAACGTGCAGGGCACGGGGAAACCGGGCAAGAGACGGGTGCGGTGGGAGGTCTTTCGTAGTTCATTCCCTAGATTATTTTGTCAGAAACCAGGCTATATGGTGAATGGGAAAATAATTTGGATTTTGATGCAGTCGTCAGACAGTCTCCAGCCTGCTCTGGCGATTCACAGATTTTTACGCCTATGGATAGATATGTTTCTAGGGACTTGTTAGATTGATTGGCTGGTCTTAATGTTTTACCTTGGATCTGTGGGAGTAGATTTCAAATAAATTTTATCTGATGCTGGAACATGTGGTCTGATAGGTCCTGTACATCTATGCTAAGCCCCTCTTTGATACATTTTTTTTTTTTTTTATCAAAATTGAGGGTGTGTTTGATCCACATTATTTTGGAATAATATAATTTGGAATAGTAGA
>CAIGRL010187295.1:0-14706 GCA_903798325.1 Fraxinus xanthoxyloides | reverse complement strand
TCAAACCGATCATATTGGGTTGAGTTTGGGTTGAGACAAAAACCGACCCAACCCAATCTAGAATTTGTGTTTGATTTGAAAAGGACATTGCGATAAAGAAAATCAAGATTTTGGAGTAAATGACTCGAAAGTGGGCATCGCACGTCATCATGGAAGCGCCACAGAGCCACAACAATTTTGACCGAGGGCACAGCAGCGCCGCCTAACTCTTTTGCCTCTGTGGGATTTTTTACTATCCTCCATTTTGAACTCCGTTTCTAGCATTCTACTTCAACTACAACTATATTATGAAGGTTTGGACGTCTCTTATTTGTTCCATATATATATATATTTAGTTTTTCATTGTATTTTAGATGAAGTTAAAAAAACTTAGACAAATCATAAACACATAATTTTTGTATTATTTCTCCATATTATAATAAAATCTCCATTCTCCATTCTCTACAAGATTATTTTATTCTTGTGATCAATTACTTCATTACTTAATCTCTTATTAGATTGCAATATAAGATTCTCTTTGTGACAAGTAAAAATGCAAGCAGTACTCGCTCAGATGGATTTGGACGGTGCATTCTTGGAATTTGACAAGATATCCACAACCTGGACAATAGAGGAGAAACAACGAAGGGATGGCCTATCTCAAATATATCTTCATCTTTCAAACAATATTCTTCATGACGTTTTGAGGAAGAAGTCAGGTGCTACATTATGGTTAAAATTGGAACAATTATGCATGACGAAGAGTTTTACTAGCAAATTGCATCTGAAACAACGTCTATATTCTCATCGTATGACAAAAGGTATATCTATTGAGGATCACCTAGTTGCTTTTAAAGAAATGATCGTTGATTTGAAGACCTTGGAGGTTAAATATGATGAAGCAGACTTGGAATTGATTTTGTTGTGTTCATTGATAGCCTCATACATGTCTTTTAGAGATACAATTCTATAAAGTCGTAATACTCTTGTCATCGAAGAAATCTACGATGCTCTATATTTAAAGGAGAAGATGAAGCATCTTGTAGCATTTGAGGATCATGGAGATGGTCTCATTGTTCATGGTGGTCGCTCAAGGAACAAGTCAAAATCTAACTTCAAATTTTATCATTATTGCAAGAAGAAAAGACATTTGGTAAGCGATCGTTATAAGTTGCAGAATAAATCAAATCAATTGCAAATCAACAATCAGAAATTTCAAGAGAAGCAAGTATTGTAGAAAATCCTAGCGATGATGAAGAGTTTCTACTTATGTCTGGTTACAACTCTAAACCTGATAAGAATAGATTTTTTATACAGCTTACACTTTTCATATGTCACCCAATCGAGAATTGTTTTCAACATATGAAGAATAAAGATATTTGATGGAACAATTAGAACACTTAATGAAGTGAGATACGTTCCAAATATGAAGTAATTTTTTATCTCTTTAAGTACTCTTGATTCAAAAGGGTACAGCTACACTGTTGAAGGTAAAGTTCTGAAAGTTATCAAAGAAGTCCGTGTTGTGCTGATGGGACATAAAAAATGACTTATATATCTTGTAGGGTGATACAGAATCTTCGAGATTTAGAGTTGGCTTCTGTACCGTTGGAGTCTAATTCAGGGTCTTCGTTTATGAATACATTTCAGTTGAATTTTGAAAGTATGGGTAAATATGGCTTGCCACCATTATTAACGGTGTTATCGTATTCAATTGTTAGAAATAAACCAATTTTTTGCCATAAGGTTCCACATAGATACACTTCTACCGATTTTGTTGATAGTTTGAATGTGATTAAGGGCGTTGATTCTAGCCAAGATCCATTTTTTGATGCATTCGATTGTGATTCTGTTGCAAGGCTTGTTTCAGCTCGTTTGGTGGTCAATAGATCACTTTTGCCCCAAGTTGGAGTAGCAGAGGTGGTCAAGATTTTGGAGTAAAGAACTCAAAAGTAAGAGTCGCGGTGCCATCACCCGTCTATTTCGCCCCTACACGATTTTTACAGTCCTTCATTTTGGACTCCGTTTCTGACATTCTACTTCAACCACAACTCTATTATGAGAGTTTGAGAGTCTCGTGTTTGTTCCCTATACACACACACACACACACACACACACACACACACACACACATACATACATATACATACATACATACATATTCTAACAAGTAATAAAGAAATGATTTGAGTGTGAGACATGAAACTGGAAAACTAAATACTGCGTTGACACGTACTTACGAAGAACTAGAATTAGCAGGACTTGAGAGAACTTCGAAAAGTATTTCATTTGTTTCTCTTTTACTTATTTATTATATTATTTTTGGTGGCAGTGACGGTGGTGGTCGTGGGAGTGGAGGGGTAGGACACGAAGCTTTGGAAAATTTCAAGAGGTTACAATTCACACAAAATAATACTGAGATTGTTGAAAACGTAACTTCGGTATCAAATAAATTCGTTACTCAAAGTGGATTGCTGTGTTCAAATTGTCCTCTTTCCCAAAGTGAAAACCAAGTGACAAGCATTCTCTAACTTTCGAGGATCACAGTGGAAATAAAATAAAATAAAATAAAAACAGATTTTACTAACATTCCATATGCTTTTCCTAGTTTCCAAGTTTCAAATAGATATTGTAGACTTAGCAAGAAAGTATCATCAGAACATTTATAAGCTGAATTGACATCATTATCAACTCTCAGGTATAGAGTCCAGAATGCATTAATCGATGAATTTCCTTGTGTAAGTCAATGCATGGATCTAATATAATATAAGTTCAAACAACATACCAGATCCAGGCTTTCTGAAACTTCCATCCAAACTTGGCCCAGTGGATGAGCTATAATCACCATTTTCAGTACCTATTCATAAGAAAGGAAACAGTTTCAGATTGACTTTAAAATTCTCTGAATGCCATGTAAGATGAAGGAATGGAGGAGAACAACCACAAATTAGAAATGTCATAGAGTAACTCAAAAATTGCTGTAATTGGTCATTTGTTTGCATGCATAGACAAGTGAAAAATTCTAGTACATAAACAGTGTTATGTATTAAGCCTAATCCCAACCTAAAAAGCAATAATCGACAAAGAAAAATATAGCAAAGCACACCCAGAAACATAGATTTATAGAGGTTCACACTTGATGTAAGAGTTACGCCTCACTAAAATTTAGAACAAGAAGTTCATAGTTGAGATTTCACACCTCTCAGTCTTTTGTCTCTTGCACCACACACAAGAACGGTTTCTCTCAAAATCCTTTCTACAGCCTAGGAATTTAGGGCAACCTAATACAAAGAAAGAGAAGGATACCTAGTATGACTCTAAAATTAAGGGGATAAGTGAACATTATAATTATACTCCACGCAATCTGACTCAATCCAACAAAGGGAATATCAGCAAATACATAATTGAAGGCTTGGCTACTGACTAATTGAGGGAACGATGAAATTTCTTTAATGATTTAACTTGTGTCTCATGAGCCCAACATACAAACAAACCATCTAGGGACTGAGGCTCATCAAGCCATTACAAGTAAAAATCAAAGACTATAACCAAAAAAAAGCCTTTTCCCCTTGCCCTGCATCTACTGCCCAATCTAAACTGATATCACAGAGAAAGGTACAAGCTTGAAAGCAGAAAGTACTTCTTCCAACTACCCTCTCTGCTAGAACCCAAGTCAAATTTCCCCAATATTAGAATTAAATCACATTCTCATCCTCCTTGCTCTCATTTCTTGCATATCCTTTTTCTTTCACTTATTTATTTGTAATTTAATTGTCAGAACTGAAAAATAAAAAAATCCTTTGAATTGTCCTATAAATTGCATTTATCTACAAAACACTGGAAGGGGTATATATTTTTCAAGACGAATGTACAAAGACCCAATAAACCACATTTCTTCAGTATGAAACATTAAGCAAATGTGGTGAACGTAAAGGTATTTCAGAGGATTCACAATAACTCACCTAGTCTCATTTTGAAAGCTAGCCCCTGGTGATATCAGATAGCACAAATCACATTCAGCTCAGAAATTTCGATGATTCTTGGCTGGGCATATTCTCGAAACTCAGCTACTTTTATACAATGTCAAAGCCCAATGTGACCAAAAATGAGGAACAAGAATGGGTGGAATAAATTGAAGAGACAGAGAGAGAGAGAGAGCAAAAAGTGCATAAAGCCTAATGCTTTGGTAATGGAAATGAAAGTATTGAAGTTAATCTCAAGGCTTGAAAGGGAAATGAATGTGTTGAATGATGATGTTGATGGTGCCTCTGCTCTCATGGGGATTTATCGCATTATTTCTTTAATCTATGTGGTGGTGGTTTGCTTTTGTTTCATGCTTCTCCTCCTTTGTCTTCTACTTGTTCTTTCATTATTATTAATACTTTAGCAGTCTATGATGTGCAAGAGAGAAGGCTTTTATCGCAAACAAATGTAGTTATGGTAATTAGAGCTACACTCCCTCAAGTTTTTCTAGAGCACAAGAAAGCCCCCACAAATTTCAATCTTGTTTCTTTTAGTGTGACACATATGAGAAGTAGGGTATATTTGGCAGAAATTTTGTTTTTACTTCTTATAAAAGAGTTTTCTAAAAAAATTATTTTGATTGGTATTTGAAAACTAATTTTTATAAAAGTTTCCAGTTTCAAAATTTTTATTTTAGAGAATGTTATATTATATTAACTTTCTCTAAAAATTCTTCTAATTAGAATAAATATTCTTATTTAAATTAATTAAATGGGTCTGAAATTAGTATTTGAGTCTTAAAAACTTATTTCGACTTTCAAAAGTCATATCAAACAAGCCTACATTATAAGCTACTCAAATGCAATGACGAATTTTGAAATGATTATGTTACTCCTCTTTTAGCAACATACAAAAATTTAAGGCATTTGAAAATGGGTTTATCTCCATTCTTACTTTCCATGACATTAATATTTTATTATAAAAATGTCTTCACTGGTCCAAGTCTCGCCTAATTTCGGGAGCTTTTCCTCATAGTCGAAGTAACCTTCATATCCCTCTTAACAATTAGGTCGAAATATATTGTTTAAATCTTTACTCAACTCTACTAATCTTCTTATCTTTCAATGTCATGATTGGTGTAACATTTATTGAGGTTCAATGTTAGTAGTTATACTTCGTTATATATTTTCACTTCGCCAAGCTTTTTTGATGCATCATCAACAAGAAAAACACAAGCGGAGTTGCTGGGAGAGTTCACTCAAGTTTGATTGTTTTCGTTAACCATTGAAAAGGACCTAAAGAACAAAGTCAAAATTATCTATGCTGCTACAAAATTCAAAAATAAAATAAACATTGCCTATTAGATTATTTTTCGAAAACTTATTAGTACTTTGTTGCATTGCCCATTACTGAACTTCTTAGAAAATTAAAATACAAACATGGCATTTATTTTTACTAATATAAGTTAATATTGCTATAACCTTATCCGTCTACTTCTATAAAGATAATTTCACACATTAACCTTATTTGGTTGTGTTGAAAAAGTTAATAAAAATTTTAGTCAAATTTAATAATTAATTTTACAATAATTTTTTTTAAAATTCTTGACTTTTATCAGCTTTTCAATCATGCTTTTAATCAACTTTTTATCAAAATATACTAAAAATATTATTTCTAACTAAACTAAATAGGGGCTAAAATCTATAGGGACTTCAGTGCAATATTGTAAAAGAGAGAGGGTGGATTTACAAATACTTGTAAAACTACTTAAGTAAAGTCACGGGTAGGAAAGGCAATGAATAAAAAAATAGTGGTGCAATACCCAACTGCCAGTCATATTGCCTTGGCAGTTGGTCCCACGTAAAGCGAGGCTACCAAGGTTGTTTAACGGGTTTTGAATCTACGCGTTTCACTTGTCGTAACTTGCACGAGGTATAAGCCTATACGCTTATTCGAAAGTGTGTCTCACTTTCTTGTTAGAAAGTGAGAAGAAATTATTCGATTCTTTATTTGGTGGAATTGAACGCTTTTTCTTTATTTTTTTTTAATTTTTTGTTAATTGATTTTCTGATTAAAATTGATGTAGGCATGTTATTCCTATTCTCTTGCCAGTTGCCAGTGCATCAACAAGAAGGGCCACGCAGGGATGGTCTTCATGCTTGACCCATACGTTCCTTGGAAACTTAATTATGAATCTTTCGAATGCTCCACATGATACAAAATTACCATTTTTCTCTACTTTTCAAGGACATTTAAAAAAATTAAATCATTTTTTCACATTCTCATAAAAAAATCGTTTTTTTTTTAACTTGAAAATTTGTGACGAAATATATATCACATTTTCAAACAAAAATTATATAGCATTAAATTGATATTTCATTAATTTTAAATTTAGATTCTCCCTTGCTATTTGTTATTTTTACCATGTGAGCCACGCCGCTATTTCCTACTTTTAGCATCCTTATTTCTTGTTGATAGTGTGGTATTAAGTGTCTACTTTGGCACTCGTTAATTTATTTAATGGTTTGCTATAGAATCATTTTCAATTACACATTCACACAATAAATATTTTACACGTATATTAAAAGTTTTTCCCTACTTTTTAACCATACATTTTCTAAAAAATCACTATTCCAAACTCTTTTTTCTACAATAATTGTTGTCTAATGGTTGTAAATCTTGTTACTTTTGTTCATTTCCTCTTCATTATTAGTGTTAGGTTTTTAAATTGTATTGGCAATTTTTTAGATAAAAAGATTATTGTAAGAGAATATGATTTTTACAAAAAAGTTGTAAAAGTAAACGAGTCTTTGGAGGGTAGTATTTTCCTTGAAAGGGTCCAAAATGATCAAGAGACTGTAATTAGAAGTCTAAAAAGTGTTAAAGAGCTGCATAAGTTATATTCCAAATTCTCAGTCGCAACTTGCAACGCAATTTCACATAGAAATCATTGGAACTTGGTTAAGGCTATTTCTAGAAGAATTGTAGTCCATTGAGTTATGTTTTCAACTCATTTTGAATAACCTCAATTGGATATCGGGAGAAAAAATTATAATAAAAATACTGACAACTATTCAGTTGTTGCTTGCTTGTCGCGGCTTGGGGCTCGAGCGACGATCGACATTCCAAGATTTGTTTTGCTTCAAACACTTGGTTTTTCAGTCCCTTTTTATCTCAAACATTTTTCCTTATATATATCTTACCTTATGAACGTCCAAAAGGGTGATTGATCATTATTTTATATCTTCATAACATCATTCCAAGATCCAAGAACACATCCAAATCTTGAGATTAACTTTTCAATTCTTGAGATCAATCAACCAAGAGTTTGGGAAAAAACATTGAGATTCTTATAATCCAAAACACTCATTTCCTAGATATCACCAGGAATGTACTTTCTCAATAGCTTTCAGAGGTTGTTGAAGTTTGAGGGATGTTGGACCATAAGCACTGGAAGAGTACAAGATCGAGGCGTTCTTAGTGTTCCAGATGAGATAGACAATTCCAGAAGATTGGGAGCAGGTGTGAGTGAATCATGTTCTAGCGGGTCTTGGAGATTGTGGGAACTAGATCAGCAAGTCTAGTGAGTTTTCTAGGCGAATCATATTGTAAGTTCTTATTGTCTATAGTTGAAACTACTGGATTGGTCCCTAAATTTTTACTCAGTTGAGGGTTCTTTCGTAATCAAATCTTGTATTATTTATTACTTTAATTATTTATTGTAAGAATTCAACATATGATAATTTAACTTGGTTGACTAAATATCTAGAACAATTAAAAAGTAGCTTATTGCGTTTATCTGCTTTTAATTGATAAACACAGTGTTGTAGCTAATGCACTAAGTATTCCGCAATTTAATTTCGCATTATTCATATATTATATGAGGTTGAACTAGTAACTCTCAAGTGGTATCAAAGCTTAATAGCAATTCTTGACTCAAAATTTTTTCTATATGAGTTAATCAATTTCTGATTCGAGATCTAAGAGTGATATGAAAATTCAGAAAGCTTATAAACAGTTATTTGAGGAGGGTTTTAAATTTAAAAAGGTGAATAAAGACGTGCATAGAAAGATTTATGCACTTGAATTAAAAAAAGAGAGCCTTATAGCCAAACTTGAGGAGTCGACTAGATGTTTGAATGAATTAATAGTTTAGAAAGAATCTTTAAATGTTAAGGTACGAGTGATTTTGAAAAATCAAATGCCTAACTTCAGACTTTTTCTAGAAAATATGAGAAAATTGATAATATGATAGGTCTGAACAAACCTGCTGGGAATAAATGAGATTTTGAGTATAATGAAACAGATTCCTGTACTAGTTCATCTTCTAATAAGTTTGTACCAACCTCAAAGCCCAAGGTTCAAAACTTGAAACCTAGAGCTGCTCCTATATTCATCTCCATGTGTCACCATTGTAGTAAGATAGGACACATAAAACATAAGTGTCGCAAACTATTGAATAGGAACACAACTAAGAATGTAAGTGTCTGAGAATCGAAATCATTGTTGCAACATAAGTTTCCTCCACTTAAGGTTCAAAATTTGAAATCTATTATTATTCCTAAATTTTTTCCTACATGCTTCAATTGTGGTGAGTTAGGTTATAAGACCTAAGTGTCACAAACTATTGAATAGGAACACAACTAAGAATGTAGGTGTCCGAAGACTGAAATCATTGGTACAACATAAGTTTCCTCCACTTAAGGTTCAAAATTTGAAATCTATGATTTTTCCCAAATTTATTCCTACATCCTTCAATTGTGGTGAGTTAGAACATATAAGGCCTAGGTATCATAAATTCCTGAAAAGAAATAGAAATAAGAATTTCGCTAGAGTTAGAAATCACGATTTTGATGGCTAAACGACATTCTTACTAACCAAGTGAGTCATTTAACCAAGTTTATGACAGAGTTGACTTATGATAAGTCTTTCACTATTCAGGTTTAGATGAACAAGAGTGATATGAAAAAATTAGAAATCGATCATGGTGCTCTTAAATGTAAGAGTATTTGTATACCTAATTGATTATGTACTTTTGATGCATACTTATGCTTTTTAATTGATTCGTTCATTATTGCATGCATCTCATTTTTTTGTTTGATTTTACTTTTTAGGTAGGTTGATTTTTTTTTAAATAAAAGAAAATTTTGAAAATAAAAAAATAGGGAAGATTATTTACTACAACATGATATATGATTTACTGGAACATGTATGTTATGACCAAGTATAAGTTTAACTGATATGTCGTAGTATATTTTCTATTACTTTGTTTAGGTCGATGTGGAGTACTTAGTATATGTTTCTTCATATACCATCTACACTGCACACACTATAATTTTGTGAGTAAGTATTGACCATGCGTGTGAGATTTGGTTGATTGTGACAAATAAATTAGTTAATGCATAACCAATAAACAATATGCGAGCAATGATAAATTGTGACCAATAAATAATGAGTTACCTAAAGAAATTGTTAATCTGATCACTAATTTGACAATTTACGACTGTGTACAAAGTTGTGACTTATAAAATTTGTGATTTGTGATCTATAATTTTTTTTTATTTGTAATTGATGAGCAAATTGTGATCTATAAAAATTCTTATTTATGAAATAATTGGTGATCTATCCTTTATATATTTAATTTATAAAATATATATTTAATTAATTATTTCATAAATAAAATTTAATTAATATCTGATTCTTGAAATTTAAAACGGTATGTCTTAGTTTTGAAATGAATTATACTTAATCTCTTATATATGGGATTTTTTCAATTAAAATCTAGATTTTAATTTAAATCAAAGTTAAAAATTCATTTTAACCACACATTTTATCGGATTCACAAATTTTCGACACATGTTTCATCAACTTTTATTAAAATTTATTAAAAATCTGATTTTAATCTCTACTATATAGGGGCGTATTATGTTGTAGTTGCAATAACTTTGGGAAGCCACCGTCACCATCCATTATATATATATATATATTCACTAATATTTATCTTCATTAAGTATTTTTTTAAATCTTATATTCTTCTAGACTTGCGATTATCTTTTTATATGCTTTGAACACTGCAACATATTAACTTAGTTATAGCTTGCGAAAAATCTATCATGTTTTATAGCACTTGGTGTTATTAAAACTCGTACCTCTATTTTAACATTTTTTTAATGCTATTATAAAGTGTTATAAAAACTTTAAAATAGCATTTTATTATCGTCATAATTTTAGTATTTATAGCATTCTTTTCATGCAATCTTTTTTAGTTTAATATCTTTCTTTTCCGTTATAATTTTGATTTTAATATCATTTTTAATTGACATAGTTACATCTTCAATAGCATTCCTTTTCCATCATAATTTTAAAATTTGTAGCATTTGTTGAATGCAATGCATATACTTTCAACAACATTTCTTGATTGTAATATATAAAAATTCTTCCACCGAATGTAAAGTCTTGGGAATAAAAGACTGAGCCTTCGTGTCTCACCTATGTTCTTCATTTTTCTTCCTGCTGGTTTTATTTTTCTGCTGGTTTATTCCTCTGTTTATGCTGAATATTCTGCTGGTTTATTTTTTCTGCTGACTTAAAGGAAGTCCATCAGACCCAACAATTGGTATCAGAGCTGGACCTTGAGAAGCTGAAAAGAAGGGCTAACTGGTTGCACACATCATTTGTGAAGAAAGATTCCCGGCCAGAATCTTAATCACACCATGTCAACATCAAATTTGAAGTAGAAAAGTTTGATGGCAAGAATGATTCCAACCTATGGAGGGAGAAGATGATGGCACACCTTGGCAATCTTGGATTGGATAAAGCCTTGAAAGAAAAATCTGGAACCAAGGCTACAAACCAGGCTGACACCTTGAAGAAGGCAAGAAATACGATCATCTTTAGCCTATCTGATACAGTTTTAAGGAAGGTTATCAAGGAGAAGACAGCTTTTGAAATGTGGAGTAAACTAGAGGAGCTTTACTTGACCAAAGATTTGCCAAACCGAATCTATTTGAAGCGTAAGTTCTATAGCTTCAAGATGGATGAATCAAAGTCAATGATAATATTGATGAGTTTACAAAGCTGGTTACAGATTGGGAAAATCTTGAAATCAAGATTGAGGAGGAAGATCAATCCATTTTCTTGTTAAATTCATTGCCACCAGCCTATGATCATTTAAGAGACACCATTAAGTATACCAAGGAGTCCTTAGCCCTAAAGGAAGTTACTGTAGCAGTCTACTCAAAGGAATTGGACCTGAAATTGAATGATAAGATGATTAATTGGAGAAGTATTGAGTGTTCAAGGAAGGAAAGAAAAGAGAGTGCTGTATTTGTCATCAAGAAGGACACCTTATGAAGCATTGTCCACAAAGATACAAGAGGTGGATGAAGCAAAGAAATAACAAGTAAGATGGAGATTGTGCTAATGCGTTTGGAGATTGTGAAGAGGTTTAAGTCATTGCTACAACAAGAGCAAGCCATGACAATGTTTAGATAATGGACTCAGGTTTTCCATTTCATATGATACCAAGAATGGAATTTTTCATTGATCACAAACCGGTTGATGAAAGCAAAGTGCTATTGGCAAATGACAACACATGTGAAGTGATTGGTATTGTTTCTATCAAGCTAAAAATGTGGGATAGATCTTTCAGAGTTCTAGGTGGAGTAAAGCATGTACCAAGACTGAAAAGAAATCTATCTCACTTGGAGCACTTAACAAAGCTGGTTGTGTGTATAAAAATCAAGGTGAAGTGTCAAGTGTAATGGAAAACTCCGTGGTGATCATGAAAGGAGTCCTACAACGAGGCATTTATGTTTTGAAAGGAAATAAAGTAGAAGGTTCTAGCTGCAAATTGATCTGTAAATTCCGTTCAAGGAATCAAGGTGGAAATTGTAAGAATCTGATTCCTTAAAATAAGTTTCTTGATTCCTCAAACAATCAGAAAATTCCGTTGCAAGTTGGAGCCCATTTTTACTGTTTTGATCAACTGAATTCAGTTGAAATCTTCAAACAAAAGGAGCCTTAGATAGTTAGGTAGTTAATAACTAACTTTGATACCCCTTTGTGCCTATAAATACCTGCATTAGGATTGAAGAAATGGGGCAACTCGAGAATAAGAAAGAAATTCTGTCATCTGCAGTAGGAAGTGTAGATTGAGAGGAACAATCTGAAAATTCTTCCACTGAATGTAAAGTCTTAGGAATAAAAGAATGAGGAAGTTACGTTCCTATCTCACCTCTGCTCTTCATTTTTCTTCCTGTTGGTTTATTCCTCTATTTATGCTGAATATTCTGCTGGTTTATTTTTTCTGCTGAGTTAAAGGAAGTCCACCAGACCCAACACATAAGTTAGTATAACATTGGGTTCCATTAAATCTTGGGTTCAACCAAAGTACTAAATTAGATTTTAGTGTGAGTCAAAATCAAGAAATTAACTATAACATTGTATAGACCAACAAAGATCGAGCTTACAACATCGATGGTTAAAGCATGGATTGAACTAGATGACTGATTTAAATACTTACCAAATTTCGTTCTTTAACTTCTAGATCACAACTCAAAAGGCATAATTTTCTAATCGATGAATAAGAGAATAGCCAATGTGGCATCCAAATCCAAAAACCTCATTATCATTTGGGTGAATCTATATAAGAATTTATCAATGTGTGAATGTTAAGCAGGGTGTTTGGATGATTATTGGTTTGTTGTAGATGAATAGCCAAAACTTTGGGAAGAATGGTGCCAAAATTTTGGAATGAGTTTGGTAATTTTGAGAAGCATGTTATGAAAAAATTTATTAAGCCCGTGTTTAACAACCATGGGAAAAATAATGTTATGAACTCTCATTTTTAAGAAAACGCGTGGTTAAAAAAATAGATTTTTTTTGGATTTATATGTAAAATGTTTCATTGTATGAATGTGTGATTGAAAATAAGTATATAAAATAAAGAGTTTTCAAATAATGGTTGCAAACAGGAGCTAGGTGGTTGAAGGAGATGGATTTCACCGTGTTTATATTGTTGCCAAAACATTATGCTTAGTCTTACTTCATTTTCATCCTCTTATGTTAATTAAGGAGCCCTATAAGGCTAAAAAAGTAACACTAGACTAAAAGCATACAAAAGGATAAAAAGTGTAAATGTCCGATTTGTTGTCATTTGCGTCAATTTTGTTTAAAATAAGAAAAAAAGGCTAAAAAATATTTAACTTTTGGCCAATAAAATGTTATACAAAATTATTTGTAATTCATCGCAGCCACTAATTTATTCCAAGCTAGCTCAAAACTATTAATTAAAATCGAAATATTATAAAGTGACATGTTAAGTTGTGGAGTTTAATTGTTAGCACTTTGAGTCTTTGTAAATTTCGATTTTCTTTAAGCATTTGATAACTATCAAAAAAGAGTGAAAGAGAGGTTAGGTGAAGAAGACGTAGTCTCAAATTTTGGCAAAACTCTATAAATTTTATGTATCTCTATTTCTTTCTATTTATTGATTGCTGTAGGTGGAATAAAATTAAAGTTTTTAATTCTCAACAATAACCATCCATAAATATATCTTTCACGGCTACAATTTATGTAGACTGACAAAGAATTATCAAACAATTACATAAATCTATATCATCATTTATTCTTAATAAAGATTGTTAGAGCATACATGCACTTTATTACATCAGCACCCCGAATAAATATACTTTGGTTACTACTAAAAATGGACGGCACGTTTTCCCTTCCTAGAACTGTGATTGAAGATATTTAATCACATTGTTGTCAACCTGGAATGCCTTTGTAAGAACATCAAGAGAAATTGGAGGATCCGATCCAAAAACAGCATTTGCAATGGTTATGACTCCAGGATTTTGACTACTTAGACCCGCGAATGCAACTGCCTTCTTCTTGCCAACATTAAACTGGAAATGAATGAGGCCTTCAGGGAAGACAAAAACATCTCCTGGATGCAGTATTTTGGTAAAGAGCTTGTTCTTCATGTTTGGATTTGCAGGATTGGAAGTCACGAAGCCGACATAGAGAGTGCCTTCGACTACGACAAGAACCTCAGTTGCACGAGGGTGCGTGTGGGGGCGGGTTAAGGCCTTGCGGTGNAAATTGGAGGATCCGATCCAAAAACAGCATTTGCAATGGTTATGACTCCAGGATTTTGACTACTTAGACCCGCGAATGCAACTGCCTTCTTCTTGCCAACATTAAACTGGAAATGAATGAGGCCTTCAGGGAAGACAAAAACATCTCCTGGATGCAGTATTTTGGTAAAGAGCTTGTTCTTCATGTTTGGATTTGCAGGATTGGAAGTCACGAAGCCGACATAGAGAGTGCCTTCGACTACGACAAGAACCTCAGTTGCACGAGGGTGCGTGTGGGGGCGGGTTAAGGCCTTGCGGTGCATAGTCTATGCGGACTAAAGAAATGCCAAGCGTATTGAGGCCTGCTAGTTGGTTGACAGTCACCTGAGTCACTCTTGACCCAACAGCATTTGAAGTATTTCCAGGCTTGTTGAGACCCGAGAAGTAGAAATCGTTGGCTGTGACCATCTTGGGGTCCTTGCAGATCTTTCCATTTACAAAAACTGCATGAAACAAAGTCATACATTATATGAATTATATGAATATTGTGAAAAATTAGCAATTAAAGAAGCTTGAAATAGGTATTTACCAGCAGCATTGGAATACACAGAAATCCTGAAGAGGGCTTGGATCAGAGGCATAGACTAATGAAGAAGCCAAACCCACAAGGGCAATGGCCAAAAGG
>CAIGRL010187249.1:0-15652 GCA_903798325.1 Fraxinus xanthoxyloides | reverse complement strand
GAATCCAACCAAGCAGCATCCTCAGTTGAAGTGACAAGGTGCGTACTGCATATGTAACTTTGTAGTTTTCTAACCTTCTTTCGTGCCAAATCTCTGTTCCAGCTATTCCCTGCCCTTTGGTCAATTTTTCAAACCCATTACTAGTGTCCATGGATCCACTTGTGTCTGATTATTTTCAATCATATTCACCATTTTTTCATGGTAAACGGTGGATGGCGATGCTATGGAAAGTAGTATTAGTTTTGATCTCTACTGTGCAAGTATCTTTGTTTGCAGTATTCCAGTACTTCTCCTTTATCTTTGGTAGTTTCAAATTTTTTGGAACACATTTCTTTCAGCAATTTACCTGCAACTGATGCTGGAGCTGAAAATTCTGTGACGGAATCAGATCAATCTAACAATGCTCCAGCTGCTGCTGAGGAGGTGGAATCTGCTAGCCTGCCTGCAGACAGTAGTGGATCTATCACGACAGCCTTAGCAAGTGCAGGACATACTTTAGGAGGAGCTCAGGCTGAGCTTGTCCTGAATCCACTTCGAATTGCATTTGAGACCAAGAACATTAAAGTAGTGGAGCTTGCATTGGATTGCCTTCATGTAGGTTCTTGTTTTGGTCACTGATATTCAGCTTTAAAAATTATTTTGCAGAAGACGTTTTTCAGTTACTTTTAACATTTGGCATCAGGAAGTTGATATTTTGTAATTCATACGGCTTTTTGTTGTTACTATATATTCCTTGTGTGTGTGATTGCACCTCCATGAATGTCAAGGACATTTTACCTATGGGGAGGGGAAACTGATTTTTCTTTTCAAACCATTAAGTTAGAAACATCGCACTTCATGCTCATGAGCACAAAATTACGTACCAGACTGGATTTGAATGTTTTAATGATGACATAACTGCTTGTGCAAGGCTAGATGCTCATTTAAAGCACCTATGAACTTTTATTTCATGGGTCTTAGACATTATGTATCTCATTCTAATCTGCTTAATTTTCGAAAACAGAAACTCATTGGATACAATCACCTTGAGGGTGATCCTGGTCTAGATGGTGCTAAAAATGCGCAATTGTTCACTGATATTCTCAACATGGTCTGCAGTTGTGCAGATAATTCATCACCTGACAGGTATACTGTAGACACCCCAGCACATTGAACATTGATACTTTTTTCTTTATTTGTTTGGTATTTACTGAATGTATAACTCCTGAGAAAATGAAATGCAGCACTACTCTTCAAGTATTGAAGGTGCTTCTTTCTGCTGTAGCATCGACTAAGTTCAGGGGTATGCTTGCTTAATTTTCCTTAGTATGATTTTTTTATAAATATGTTGTCATCACAATTTAGTGAACTTGAAATTGGGAAGAAAGAGTATTTTGTTATATTATATATGTTTTATGAGATCTGTTATTCATGTTTTTATGTTGGTCCCTTTTAAGTTTTCGTTCTAATATCATGTTGCTATTTTACTATCAATTGATAGAATGTTTCTTTTCGTGGAATAAGGTTGTGAAATATTTGGATAGGACTAGTTGTGTAAAAAGCCCGAGTGATTGCAGAGAGTCGGGAAGTCAATGAAAGTCAGAAAGAAGCAATAGTGCGTACAGAGTCATAGTATATGTTGCTCTAGGAAGGCCATACTTTTACTGCTGAGAATAAGTACTCTTTTGAAGTTCATAACCAACACATTTTGATAGTCATGTTCACTCTAATTATTTTGTAAAACCTGTCAACTTGAAAGACTGAAAACACCTTTGAAGTAAATATACATGAAAATTATGTAATGCACGTCATGCATAAACTGAAACCTCATAAGAGTGATACAAGTTGTGGCACATAATACTTTTAAGATGTGCAGAAAGGTTCACGCAATCTCTTTATGCCTCAAATTGTCTCCTGGTGCCATTTTGTTAATTTTTCTCCTCGTCAAGAGCCAAGATTTCTTTAATTTTCTTGGCTTTGTAGAGCTCGCCATCGCCTCTAAGTCCCTCAGACTAGCCTATTTTCACCTTTAGTACATCCAGGTTCCCATTTGATTTTGGGCGCTGCACTGGTCCGTTCTTGCCACCTGGCAATCTTCTACATGTGACTGTCCACAGATCTTCTACACAGCAAAATGTAGGCACTTTCCGAAGACATGATTTTGCAAAACTACATATCTGCGAAGTTGTTTCATATGTTGATGGTATACCAAGCTGTTGGATTTTGCAACATGAAAAGGCACTGAGGATATGAAGGAAGCTACATTGACTTCATTATAGAGTTGGTGTTGTGGGATTATGGTTGATTTTTCTAATTTGTGCTTTCAGAATTTCAAATCCCTTGGCTTAGGTGTTTCCCATGCAATCACTTTGCTGTGGTTGCTTCACTTTGTTTAATAGCCACTTCAAATATTATTTAACCTCCTTTCAATAAGTTTCATCCGTGTTGGACAGAGGCACTATTGAACTAACCTAAATTTCTCAGATTTAAAAAGGGTTTAGTTAATTAAATGTGCCGTCTTGCCTTGTTCTAATGCAGTTCATGGTGAACCATTGCTTGGAGTCATCAGGGTGTGTTATAATATTGCTCTTAATAGGTAATGGTTCGTACTTTGTCAAGGTTAGATTGATTTTAACTTCATATAGAGCTAATAGCGTCTGTTTTGGATGTTTAGCAAGAGTCCTATAAACCAAGCAACTTCAAAAGCAATGCTGACTCAGATGCTCAGTATCATATTCAGACGGATGGAAACTGATTTGGTATGCAATAGAAGTTTCATTTCAGAAATCTTTTGTTTTTTGCCGTTTAGTTGATTCTCAATAATCACTCCCTGGTGATTCAGGTCACCTCCCCTTCCAGTACTGTTGCATGTAAAGAAGCTACTTCGAAAGATGGGTCAAACACAAAGTTTGAACAAGTGTCATCCAGTGACCGGAACGAGCAAGGAATGAATCTTGGCGATGAACTTCAAAACTTTGTTGGTGGCACTGATATCAAGGTGCTTTGCTACTCATATCTTTGTTGCCTTGTACCATATGATTATGCACTTTGCTACAGCTGAATAACTCTATACCAATTACCAATAACTCTATACTAATTACCAAGTGTTTCACATGTTTATGTCTTTTTTGATTGTGAGAATATTTTCCATCTGATAACTGAAAATTATGAGACGGAACTCGTTCTTTTACAGGGTTTAGAGGCTGTTCTTGAGAAGGCTTTGCACGAAGATGGTGAAGACGTCACAAGGTACGGATACCATATGAAGATTGAGATTGTTATAATAACGAAAAGAAATTTATGAATTAACCCCCATAACATGATTTATGCACTTCATGTTTCCTCGCACACATGGAGTGCAGATATCAAAAGTTGAAGTCCATTCATCATCATGTGTTTCAAATTTATGAACTTGAAGTGTCTTGTTCTGTACATAAACAATAATCCACTTCTGGGTGCTTACACCTTCAACTTGTGAATTCTCTCAGAGGAAAGGACCTAGGGAGCATGAATATTGGACAACGTGATGCTCTACTTCTTTTCCGCACCCTCTGTAAGGTTTGTATGTAGCATCTTGTTTATATTCTACTCTAGATTCTGATTTGTGACTGTTTCGATATAAATTTTTGATATATTTGTAGATGGGTATGAAGGAAGATAAGGATGAAGTTACTACCAAAACGCGTATTCTGTCCCTGGAGCTTCTGCAGGTTAGTTGTGGGAATTTATCTCCAACTAGCAAGCTTGCATGTGGTGGTTGGATGCTTAAGAATACTCTTTTAATTCCACGCCAATTTCTTTCAAACTACTCTGTGTGTTTCGCACTAAGTTATGGTTGAATGGAAGTTCACAGTCAAGAGAATGTATATGCCCAAATTTCTGCTTATTAAATTTTCTTATTCGGTTACGTATCAAGGCGTGAGAGGATTTCATTTGTTTGACCTCATACACCTAAGATTGTGAGAATGAAAGTTAGGAGGCAATATATATTTTCAATTTCCTTGTATTCAATCTGGCAAAGTTTAGACAGACTGAAAATGTGGGCTTTAGGCATAATGCATCCTTCTCCCTTTCTGTTACCAACTTTTTTACCTGCTTTACTCATCAAGAGTAGTCTCAAGTTTCTTCCTTTTCTCCTTCCCTGTTCACCATTCTCTTTCCGTTTGAAGTCCAGTTTCCTCCCATTTCATATCTACTTGCAGGCAGATGAGTTATTTGTTTTTTCCATTTGCCTATTGTATTGAACTGTTGGCCGTTTTTCTTTTATTATATGTGGTAGCTGTTCACAAATTACAATCATGTAGGTATGTACAACCAATTCAGATTTTTATCCTGTGAAGTATTTTAAATAATTGGACCAAGAAAGAGAAATGCTCAGTTTCGTAATTAATTTTTGGGATTGAAATACGGGTTTATTGAAGAAGTCATTGCATTAGTAAGACATGTTAGATGAAAGCCATGTCCATGCTTATTCTTTGCGTGGGGAAAAAAATTAAACTAAGTGGATGTTGATTGTTTTGAAAAGAATTTAGTAATACATGATATTAGTTCTTGTTGTGTGCTTATATTATGCATGCTGTAGACTCATCACACATTATTTATCATGTGGAATTTACAGGGTTTACTGGAAGGTGTTAGTCAATCATTCACAAAGAACTTTCAGTTTGTTGACTCGACGAAAGCTCACCTTTCATATGCATTATTGAGAGCATCAGTTTCTCAATCTCCTACCATCTTTCAGGTTTAGCAGATGTTTTCTCTTTTGGCTCGTTTTTATGTTTGCTTATATGAAGATTTGTGCAATTATATTGACAATAATTTTTATTTTTTTCATTGCAGTATGCAACAGGAATTTTCACAGTGCTTTTGTTGCGGTTTAGAGAAGGTCTTAAAGTATGAGAAAACTTCGAAAAGTTTGTGTAATAATTTCTTTATAAGAATTGAAACATTTTTATTTTGTTCTCTAGGCTGTAAACATATGTTTATTCTTTTCAGGGTGAAATTGGAGTCTTCTTTCCTTTGATTGTTCTACGATCTTTGGATGGATCAGATCTTAGCCAAAAAATAAGCGTTCTTCGGTACATTATTTTCCTCTAAAATGGTTTTCGTGTTGTAACAAAACCTGTTTATATCTTCAGTTTGTTTGAATATTATCTACAGTCACCATCCCTTAAAAGAAATGAAAGAGTGCTTGCTTGTTTTATGATATACAGAAATTTATATCCTTGGTTAGCCAAAATGTGGTCTTTGGCGTGCTGTTTTTTTGTGTGTTCTTTGACATCATCTAATCTGAAATTGGCAGGATGCTAGAGAAGGTCTGCAAGGATTCTCAGATGCTTGTTGATCTCTTCGTTAACTACGATTGTGATCTTGAAGCACCCAACTTGTTTGAACGGATGGTGTGATTCTTTTTGAATACACTGTTTTTCTCTGAGTTCCCTGATATATGTCTAACGAGTCATCTTTGTCTAATATCTTACTGTTCAGGTTACCACATTATCGAAAATTGCTCAGGGTACTCAAAGTGTGGATCCAAAGTCTGTTACTGCTTCTCAGATGGGATCAGTTAAAGGATCTTCACTTCAAGTATATCCTATCTTGCTATATATTGTTCATTTGGCAACTGTTGTACTCTTATTTCTTGCAACTTCTTTTCAGCCTGACATTGGTTCAAATTGTTTGATTGACACCTGTTTCTTGACATTTAGTGTCTTGTGAACGTGCTAAAATCACTAGTTGATTGGGAGAACTCTCAGAGAGAATCACAGAAGCAGAATAATGGTGAACAGTCTGTTCAAGAACCTTCAACTACAGAATTGAGTGAATCAAAAATCAGGGAAGATTCCCCAAGTAACTTTGAGAGGTTGAAAGCTCATAAGTCTACCATTGAAGCTGCTATCTCTGAGGTATGTGGGTCCGTGAGCATTTTGTTGTTGATATGCCCTACTTTCTTGAAAACCCCAATTTTCTGGCTATTTTATCCCTCAAATATGTAGGCCCAATGCTTGTAAGAGCTCTTAACTTCATTTTTCAATTATGTAACAGTTCAACCGTCAATCAAGGAAGGGCGTACAATATCTGATGTCCAGTGGGTTGGTGGAAAATACACCAGCTGCAGTTGCTCATTTTCTGAGAAATACTCCCAATTTGGACAAGGTAGACTTTGGTTTGGTTTTGCTTCATAAATTCTTTGATTAAAAGAGTTACAATTAACTGATTTAACTTTCTCAGGCAATGATTGGTGATTACTTAGGTCAACACGAGGAGTTTCCCCTGTCTGTCATGCATGCTTACGTAGATTCCATGAAATTTTCTGGGATGAAATTTGATGTTGCAATTCGTGAGTTCCTTAAAGGATTCCGACTTCCAGGGGAAGCTCAGAAGATAGATCGTATAATGGAGAAATTTGCAGAGCGGTAGGCATTTTTTATTGCTCAAGTTATGTGCATAGGGGTATACTCAAATCTGTTTATGAAGGACCCTCAAGCGGGAAAAGTAAATATGGGAACTCAGATAAGTTTTTTGAGCCTTAAACAGGAAAATGAAAATAAAACCACATATAGAAACATTTAAGACATTGGTGCTGACACTTGATGTTTTCTCAAGGTTTAGACACTGTACAACCTTGAAATAATTGAAATACTTCTTCTGTGAGGAAGATGTCTGGCATTCCGTTTAGCTGATCTAAAGTGGTTTTCACCAACTGGAGTGAAATAATAATCATAACAAATCACCTCTGGAAGAAGGATTTGTTGATACCACTTAGGGTCCCTCTTATTTAATACAAGGAAATAGGCCTGTGTGACATATTGACCAATAAATATAGCTGCTTTTTCTACTTTCTCCTCGTTGGACCTAAAACCTGGACACGAACTATACATATTATGATATCATAACATGGAAAATCCTACAAAATATGGTCATGAAAATGGTGATGGCATGAAAAAATAATGTACTTCTGCACCTACAAAATTTATAATTAGATGTGCAATATAAAAAATTCTATGCAAGCAGCAGGTATTCTGCAGAAACACTAAGAAATTAGATAAGATAAATATGTCTTAAAATTAAGCACTTACATAACGAACATGATTTTTCTTGTTCTCTCCCTACCCCCTTAATAGAACTGTTTGTTGTAAGTTAAATTTACTTCTATATAGACGCTGCTTTAAAAGAGAATGTGCCTTGCGAAACAAAGCCGTCCAGAATTTTCTGACTTTCAGATGATTTAACCCGTCCTCATGTTGATGTTAATAATTCCGACTTGAAACAATGTTCTATTTTTTGGCAGTTATTGTGCAGACAATCCTGGTCTTTTCAAGAATGCGGACACGGCATATATTCTTGCGTATGCGGTTATAATGTTGAATACTGATGCTCATAATCCAATGGTGTGGCCAAAAATGTCCAAAAGTGAATTTGTACGAATCAATGCTAGGGATGATGCTGAAGAATGTGCTCCTCAGGAACTCCTAGAAGAGACGTATGATTCTATAATCAAAGAAGAGATAAAAATGAAAGATGATCCTGCTGACATTTCGAAAAGTAGTAAGCATAAGCCAGAAGTAGAGGAGAGGAGCCGACTTGTTAGTATTCTTAATTTAGCTCTACCCAGAAGGAATTCTTCAACTGATTCAAGGTCCGAGAGTGAGGCAATTATTAAGCAAACACAGGCTATTTTTCGGAACCAAGGAGGAAAAAGAGGAGTTTTTTATACTTCGCACCGCATTGAACTTATCCGTCCCATGGTTGAAGCTGTTGGGTGGCCATTGCTTGCTACTTTTGCTGTTACTATGGAGGAAGGAGATAACAAACCAAGAGTTCTTCTTTGTATGGAAGGATTCAGAGCAGGTATACACATAACACATATTCTCGGAATGCATACCATGCGCTACGCATTTTTAACATCTCTGATCAGGTAAATCTCACTTTCCTTTTCTATATTTATGCACTGTTGATTGTCTAATAAGAGCCTGTTTGAACCCCATTTTTTTTTTTTCAAAATGCATTTTGGAATAGTATTTTGTTGGAGAATGTGTGGTTAAAAATAAGGAAAACTTTTGGATTTGCGTGTAATATTATTTTATTGAAGAATGTGTGTCTTGAAAATAAGAGAGGGAAAAATTTATTTTGGAAATAATGGGTACCAAACAAGGGCTAAGTGTTTCCTTATGGCGCCTCTCTGATTTTCTCACTATTTTTGTTTTTTGTTCTCTAATGTTGATGAATTTTGAATGCATTTTTCTTTAAAAAGTGTCTGAACAGGATGACAAACCAGTTTTTATGGGAATTTGGTAACATGTTTTTACACCATGGAAAACTTTGTGGAGCCTGACAAATATTCTTGTGAAAATGCATTGCAGATTTAATTTCTTACATGCACCAAGGGATATGCGTAGTAAGAATGTAGAAGCACTTCGCACGCTACTGGCTTTATGTGACACTGACACAGATGCTCTTCAAGACACATGGAATGCAGTCCTGGAATGCATTTCTCGCCTTGAATATATAACATCGTCGCCTGCTGTGTCTGCAACTGTCATGCAAGGATCAAATCAAATATCTAGAGATGCCGTTGTTCAATCTCTGAGAGAGTTGGCTGGAAAACCGTCCGAACAAGTCTTTGTGAATAGCGTCAAATTGCCCAGTGAATCTGTGGTGGAGTTCTTTAATGCTTTATGTGGTGTCTCAGCCGAGGAATTAAAACAGAATCCAGCACGCGTGTTCAGCTTGCAAAAGCTTGTTGAGATCAGCTATTACAATATGGCTCGTATACGCATGGTAATCTCTTCATCTGAAAGAGTTCCTACTCTACCCTTAGTTTATTGTAAATGCAATTCTGTTGGGCTTTGACAAAGTGGTTAACTTATTGGTTTTTGACCCACAGCAGCCTTTAGCAATGTTGTCTTTTAAACTGTCAATAATACTTTCAATTTGGTCATAGCTCCAGAGGCTATAAAGTGCTTGTAAGAGTACTTGCTGATCTACTTAGAAAAGATATGTTCACATTTCACATTCTTTTGTTATTAATCTTGTGGCACTGAGTAATAATATGACCTATACAATATAATCCATTTGGCAATATTTTCAGGTTTACATTGTCAAGGGTTTCCTACCAGATTGATGTGAACACTAGCATACAAAATGAAATTTCTGAATTGACCTTTTGTTCATCTGTTTTTGAAAATTTGTTCAAGTACTCTGAATAAAGACAATCGGTGCAAATCACTTATCAATTGTAACAAATTGCATAGTAAGTTGTTTTAAGTCCTTTTCAAAATGTTTGGCAATGCACTGGCTGCATATGCCAAAAAGTTTCCTTTTATCTTTTATATCGACTAGGGACACATATTTTGTTAGAGTGATGAAACATGTTACTCAACTATAAATGACTGATCTTTATTATGAGGATGCACATGTCTTGTCACATGTGACATGTGACGAATTTTATAAATTTACATGCACATTCAATGCTAATAGATAGTCAAATCTATTTTTTAGGTTTGGGCCAGAATATGGTCTGTCCTTGCGAATCATTTTATCTCCGCTGGGAGTCACCGAGATGAAAAAGTTGCTATGTATGCCATTGATTCTCTACGACAACTTGGTATGAAATATTTGGAGCGCGCAGAACTTGCCAACTTCAGTTTCCAGAATGATATATTAAAACCATTTGTCATTCTTATGAGAAGCAGTCGAAGTGAATCTGTACGGAGGCTTATAGTGGATTGCATTGTTCAAGTATGTATGCGTGACAATATGTTCTTTCAGTTTGTTGGTATTTATGTGTTTTTGTATGTTAATACACTTTATTAGGGATAACAGATGATAAAATCTAAAGTTGGAAGCATAAAGTCTGGCTGGCGAAGTGTGTTTATGATTTTCACTGCTGCTGCTGATGACGACTTGGAACCAATTGTTGAAAGTGCATTTGAGAATGTAGAACAGGGTCAGAACCAATCTTTTCTGTTTCTTTGTTGTGGAGTATGTTTTATATAGTTATAGAGGATTGTTTAAACCTTGACTAACATGGTAGAGGGTGCAGTTATCTTGGAACACTTCGATCAGGTTGTTGGAGACTGCTTTATGGATTGTGTCAACTGCCTGATTGGATTTGCCAATAATAAGAGTTCTCACCGGATAAGTTTGAAGGCTATTGCATTGCTCCGAATATGCGAGGATCGTCTTGCAGAGGTTTGTTTTGAATTTTGAGCGTTCATTTTTATAACTGATCTCGACTCCTTATTCTATGTATTTTTTTGTCCTGCATTTNATTGTTTAAACCTTGACTAACATGGTAGAGGGTGCAGTTATCTTGGAACACTTCGATCAGGTTGTTGGAGACTGCTTTATGGATTGTGTCAACTGCCTGATTGGATTTGCCAATAATAAGAGTTCTCACCGGATAAGTTTGAAGGCTATTGCATTGCTCCGAATATGCGAGGATCGTCTTGCAGAGGTTTGTTTTGAATTTTGAGCGTTCATTTTTATAACTGATCTCGACTCCTTATTCTATGTATTTTTTTGTCCTGCATTTCCTGTTCTCAGTTTTTGTAGGAAATCGTGGATGGAAAGAAGCTAGGAATGGAAATTGTAATTAATTATTGATTGTGATTTTAGGTTAATTGGTAGGTTGATTTATTTCCTAACTTAGATGATTATTTTTTCCTTTTCTTGTTCGCCTCGTACAGTAGAAATAGGAGGTAATAGGGATGTTATTATTCATTTGAGAAATACAAAACAATAGTTTTGGTTTTGATTTCAGTTTTCTTTTACAGATTACAACAGTTTGCTCAAAATTAGTTGATTTTACTGCAGTGGGTACTCGTTTAATTAGTATTAAAATGTGTGTTGTGGGATGAACAAGAAAGAGCTCAAAAGGAATGGATTTTTGTGACAGCCTCTAGTGAGCAGACAGGCAATCACTGTTTTGTTAATTTTTTCCATTTTCAGGGCCTTGTACCAGGTGGTGCTTTGAAACCAATTGATGCTCACGTGGATGAAACTTGTGATGTCACTGAGCACTATTGGTTCCCGATGCTGGCTGGTCTTTCTGACCTGACTTCTGATCCGAGAGCAGAAGTCAGAAACTGCGCACTTGAGGTTTTGTTTGATTTGCTAAATGAGAGAGGTAGCAAATTCTCCTCTTCATTTTGGGAAAATATTTTCCAGCGGGTCCTGTTTCCAATCTTCGATCACGTTAGACATGCTGGAAAAGATAATTTTATCTCTTCTGGTGATGAGTGGCTCCGGGAAAGTAGCGTTCACTCGCTCCAGTTGTTATGCAACCTTTTCAACACTTTTTACAAGGTATCAAAAGTGGTTGATCTTAATCATTTCTAGTAAACATGTAGCTTCTTTCCTACCAGTTCACCCTTTCTTTCCCCTATTTACCGCTCCTATTCTCTATGCATTTAGTGGATATTTCAGTTTTTTCTTTCTTGGCTATACAGTCATTTTCTGCTTGTTTGTGCTACTGAGTTGTTGGTTCACTGTATTTAGCTATATGATATTTTGGTTCGTTGAACAAAATGTGCTTGTAAATAACATATTTTTTCGTCCTTTAACTCGGCCTTGAAGAACTCTCCTTCCTAGTATTATTTTAGTCATAGTAGGTATGACACATGAATAACTCTCCTTCCTTTAACTCGCCCTCGAAGAACTCTCCTTTTAATATGTTAATATATTTCTGCCTGAGTAGTGGTTGACTTAATATTTATTTGTTTTCCTTGTATAGCCTCTATCCAAATGGATTTTGTGAACTTGCTATTCCTGTACCAAGTATAATTCTTGCTTTAGCCTCTCAGAGATCATCTAGTTATGGTGACACGTGCTGCTGTAATTGCTGCCAAGTTATCTACTTACTGTTTTCTCTTGTGATCAATTCATGTAATTTTCAGAAATCTGGAAATCACATTTGCCGACTTTCACTGCCGCATAGATCGTGATTCCTGACATTTAAATAATCTTCTGATGATTTACCATTCATTATATATAGGATGTGTGTTTTATGCTGCCTCCACTACTCAGTTTGCTGTTAGATTGTGCCAAAAAAACAGATCAATCAGTTGTTTCCATATCTTTGGGTGCATTAGTGCATCTTATTGAAGTTGGAGGGCATCAGTTTAGCGAAAATGACTGGGATACCTTGTTGAATAGCATAAGGTGCATGTTCCTCCTCCTTTTCGTTTTTGATAAACTGTAAGGAGCATATATGCCTTAATATTTCATTTTATTGTATTTTGTATAACAATGATTTGGTTCATTTTGTCCAGAGATGCTTCATACACAACACAGCCCTTGGAGCTGCTCAATGATTTGGGTTTCGACAATTCGAAGCATCATAAAATATTCGCAAGAGTTTCAGATGCCGCTTTTGTTGTTAATCCTTCAGTATCTGGTGGAAGCAACACTTCAGATAATCATCATAATAACACATATGAAAATGGGGATACAGTGAGAATAATGTCCTCGAATTCCAGTATTGATGGCAATGCACTGGATCGTAATCCAGAAACAGGGCTTCGAGCAGATGTGGAGGGATCTGAAGGTTAGCAATGGACTTACGCAATTATTGCTTGGATTCTTGTATGACACGTTTGATAGAGAGGATTGGATTGTACCAAAGAGTATTATAGATAAAAAATAAACGAAAATATTGTTTTCTATACTGTCCAGTCCTACTTGGTACCCTGTTCCTCACATGCCCTTAAAGTAAATTCTATTAAGATTTGAAATAAAAGCGTAAGTTAACGTCTTTTGTAGGCATGCCATCACCTTCTGGAAGAGCCACAAAACCTACTGATGGTGGAGGCCTACAACGCACTCAAACAATAGGTCAAAAAATTATGGGAAATGTGATGGAAAACATTTTTGTGAGAAGTTTTACCTCAAAACCAAAGGACCGTATCTCTGATGTTCTGTCACCATCTTCTCCATCCAAGGTTAGCACTTGGTTTTTATTTTGTTGATATGTTTTGTAAGATTTTGATTGTTCAAATTGTGTCACTGAATCATTTTTTCTTTGCTGTATTAACTACATCCCCAATACATATTCATGAAAGCTTTCATGTGGCTCTTTTGGTCATTGAGAACATTTCTGGGCTTGACTCTCGAGTTAAATTCGAAGGAAGATTCCAAACTCCTAGTTCTTCACTGTTAAAACAGCGCTCTGTTTTGCCCCTACGGAACAAGTCAATAATGTAATAATTGATACATGTGATTGTAGGAGTAAAAATGGAAAAAGAAAGCACAAACTGGGGACGTGTTGAACCTTTTGGTGTTAATGTAAAGAAAGAAGACTCGATACAATTTTATCTAATTTACTTCACCTATCTGTCCTACCAACCCAACAGGTGTTTGTTAACTTATTGGATTTTTTTGGAGCTGTTGAACTTGTGATTATCACTTGCTCAAAGGAGTCGCCATTTATTCACAGGGAAATGGTACTGAAATTGAGTCCGAAGTTCTGTAGCATGGCTGACAGTAGACATTGAAGTTTGCGAGTGAACTTATAAATGAGAAATATTAAGAAGCCAGTTCGGTTAATGGAAAATGGGACAGAATTGTACACCTCTTATAATGGAAGATTGCAGTTAGAAAGTGATAAAAAATTCTAATACTGCTAGGAATTTATACAAACTTGTCTTCGGATGTAGAAACTTGAAAGGGATGAGACTGCTAAATTTCCAAGTGTTCTGAAATACTTAGAGGTTCTGTGTAGATAAAATCTCTCAAGTAAATCAATATTTTATATGAGTAACTTTCCAGAGCCCCTACCTAAGAAAAAGATGTACCGTTGGTAGCGTGTATAAGTTGAAAAAATGGCTGATCTTTTGCTTTCTTTCATTCTCTTGTATTTAAGAACGATGGTTGCTATTGTTTCTTTATTCTCGAAAGATATTTATTCCAGTGACAGATTGTACCAATACCACATTTTCACCATTGTATTGATATTAGAAATGCTTCATTAGATTGCATTGTTTTCTAATTAATTCTTTTTTCTCTTTTGAGTTTTATTATGTGAAAACTGGATTTGATTTTTTTCTCCTTCTCTAGTTACCTGATACTACAGAACCTGATGCCAGAGAAGAGGAGGAGAGTCCAATGCTGGGAACCATTAGGAGCAAATGCATCACGCAGTTATTGCTTTTAGGTGCCATTGATAGCATTCAAGTATGAATCAGTTTCTTCTGCAATCTTCAAATCGATTTCTTTTACGAAAAATTGTTCTATTAATTACTACACTTCTCTTATCAATTTTTTTTAATCATTTCAGCGTTTTAAAATCGATTTTTGTTGGTCATGTCTCAATTTCTGCACAAAATTACGATATGTTTATGTTTATCCCTTACCCATTTTTCACACCAGCAGTCCCAGTAGTCGCGGCAAGTTCAGGATATAGTGAAACAAAGTTCTTTCTTTGAACAATATAAATATTAAGACTGAATAAAATGCCACAAAATTGATCTTGGAATGAGAAAATTCTCAATGTAATTGATGTTAGAGAGTACATTTAAGTACATTTTGCCATCATGCTCTGTCAAATTAAGTCTAGGTAACAATTTTGAAGTTGATGCATTTCTGACTTGCAGAAGAAATACTGGAACAAGTTGAATACATCACAGAAGATAACCATAATGGACATTTTGTTCTCTGTCTTAGAGTTTGCCTCATCATACAACTCATATACTAACCTCAGATTGCGGATGCACCAAATTCCTGCTGAAAGGTTGCCAGCATATTTGTAATTTATAATATTCTCTTTGATTTTAAGTTTGATACTTCCAAGCCACATGCCTATTTTATAATGATTTGAGTTTTTGCTTGACAGACCACCACTCAATCTTCTTCGCCAGGAGTTAGCTGGAACGTGCATCTATCTGGATATCTTACACAAGACGACAGCAGCAATTAACATTGAAAAAGAGGAACATGTTAAAGAAGAGAAACTTCAAGGAGTAGCTAAAGAAAAGCTTGTGTCTTTTTGTGAACAGGTTCTAAGGGAGGCATCTGATTTTCAATCTAGCATGGAGGATACTGCTAATATGGATATTCATCGAGTTCTAGAACTACGGTCTCCAATTATTGTCAAGGTGTGAAATTTATGAAATGATACATTTTACCTTTCCATTGTACACTTGCAGTTTCACATATTGCAGTAGTTCCCTTTTGGTTGCAAGGGATCGACCTTTACATTTTATGCTGGCCATCCTCTATTCTGGAAATATAAGGTCATCTGAAGAGTATCTGCATTAAGCCAGCTGAGGATTAATTAGCTCAATGTTTTGTCAGATTAACAATTATTGATTGATATCAATTTCTCAGAACCTATAAGTGGAGCTCATATAACTAATTAATATTTTTTTATTTTCCTTTTCTTGTCCCGTTTCTTTGGGACCTGTGCATACACATGTATTAATAGAGAAATGGAGAGAATACATGGGAATGCATGATGCTAGACAAACGCAAAGGAGTTTGAAAGAGGAGATGAACAATGCAGATTGCTGTTCGTTTTTGGACATGCTATTTTCTGAAAGTTCTAATGGCTGTTTTTGCTCATTCTAGACCCTTGCACGTTGCTCCTTAGAGTGTGTTTGATAGATATTATTTTGAAAGAATGTATTTTGGAATAGTAAATTGATGGAGAATGTGTGGGTGAAAAAGAAGGAAA